>QEOT01000317.1:159527-239670 GCA_003123785.1 Pterocarya stenoptera
TCCCTTCAAATCCTGTAACTAAAACATAATTGCATTTTTGTGACGGTTGAGAAATTATAACAGTCTTCAAACCGTGACAACAAAATATTTTCTGTGACAATTTCTGGAAAACGTCACTAAAAATAAATGAAATTTTTTTTTACGTTTGAACGAAGGTGAAACTTACGTTCGAACATTGAAGCTACTTACGTGCGAATCTGAAATGTTTTGGCGCCAACGTTCGAACATTAGTAATTAACGTTTGAATATTAATTATAAATTTAAATTAAATATGACTCTAATTTAAAAATTATGTAGTTTTTATAGTGCATAATTTGTGAACAAGTATAAAAAATTGTAATATATATTTATATATACCTAATTTATAAAATATAATTATATATTTATATATATTTATATATACATATATAAATATATATTTATGTTTATATATATTTGAAGTGCAGTGATTTAGTATTAAAGTTGAAAAATCTAACATTAAAGAAGATTGAGAATTGAAATTAAAAAACAATAGATATATTAAATAATATTATTCCTTACATATAATAAAAGCAACATACAAAATATGATTGAATTTCATAAACAACACTCAGACAAATGCATTGTTCACAAAATTCGTACTCCATATCTCCTCAGTCAAGGTATCATCAACCTTCTCATTGAGGATATCTACACGATGAGCTATCTCAGTGACAGACTCCTCTACAGCCACGATCTATCGATTGATATGCGCATTCAGCTGTAAGATCTCCACATCAACCCAAGCAGGCCGCGCATCTCCCGCAGATGTACTCGTCGGCTGCTAACTACTACTCCCCACACCGGGCTCGGGCTACGTCGGAGGAACTAGATCCAATATAGGGGTTGGATGACTTCGAGGATACCCCCTCACCTGTCCAATACTACGTCGATGCGTGCTCATGTCTAGGGGGCTCATCTGATCTGTGACTCGCTCTTCCGGCTAGACTGGCACTCTCCGAGCAAGTAATAGCCAGCTGATGATGACACCGTATGGGAGATTGTCCATGGAGACGATGCTCGCCTTGTAACGGATCCGCTCAAAGATGCGCAGTGGCAAATCGATGGGATCTCCACGTGCCACTCGTATAAAAAATTGTGCTCGAATCTGACTAAATGTAGTCTTATGTGCCACATGATCCAGGTTTGTTGCAACAATAAGCTGCAATATGCGGAAGAAAATTTAAATGTGGATAACAGTTACAGACATAAAGAGATTATATAAAAGTAAACTCACAAATTGATGTGGCTTCATGAGATCCGTTATATCTATTTTACAATAACAATAACTTTACAATTTGAAGTACCACATCAAGCCACATCAGTTTGTAAATTTACTTTTATATAATCCTTTTGTGTCTAAAATATTTCTCTTAAATGTGATACGGTACTTGACTCTTGAGGGGAAATAAATGAAGCCACAACAATAAGCCTCCTTCTTTTATACTCAAGCTTCCGATCATTCGTGCATCGTGGGGGGGTAATGTTTTGGGCGATCAAGCATTCCAGCTCACCACTACCCCTCATTTCTTCTACCTTTCATTTCAAGTTGTAGCAGCCCTCAGTTCTATGCCCTTTTGTTTTGTGATAGGTGCAGTACTTCTCGGTCTATTGCTCATTAGTTGGTTCTTCTTCCTTTGTTTTGTCCCTGTTTTGTGTACTGGAGTAGTGCACATAACTCCTGTGGTCTTTCTTTGCCATTTGGCCACTATCTTGGTCTTTCCTCTATTCTCCTTTAAGTTCCTATTCATTCCTTCTTTCCGGTTGGGTGGTCAAGGCGATAAGGGTGTCTTCAGCGTTGACAAAGTTGTCGGCTCTGTCTATGAACTCTTGTAAAGTGGAAGGGGTTTTCCTTGGCCAAATGCCTCCCAGTAATGCTGCTAGCATGATTTTTTTGTCTTGGTCGTCGGCTATCATCTTCTCTTTATTGAAACGTGTTAAATACGCTTTCAAACTTTCATCTTCTCTCTGTTTTACTGTTAGCAAGTACGCGGCTGGTCTCCTGTGTCTTTTACTTTCCATGAACTAGGTCAAGAACTGTCAGCCCAGCTCTTCAAAACTTTCTATGGAACTTGGTTATAGTGCACTGAACCACCCTCCAGCTGATCCCTTTAGAGTCAAAGGGAAAGCCTTACAAGCAATTTCTCCTAGGAATCCGTGCAGTGTCATATGGGCTTTCAAAGTCTCAAGATGCTCCATGGGATCTTTTGAGCCATCATATAGGTCTATCAATGGGACTTTAAACTTTGGAGGTAGAGGCATTGCCATAATTTCCGCAGAGAACGATAGATTTGTGCTAGACAGCAATTGATCAACCGTGGAGGATGTTCCTATCTTTTTGGCCATCTCTTCATATTTATCCATCAGGCTGCATATGTCGTGGTGCAGCTTATTCGCCTCCCCGTTCTCCTGATGGCCTTTGCCAACGCCCGTGCTATATGCCCCCATCTCTACCCTGTCAGCTTGACTGGGTGTCGCGTCTTCTCCTGACGGCGCATTTTGTGACTTGAAAGTCTCATACTCCTTACGCAGTGAGTCAACCTCTGCGGAAAGTTTCTTGATTATCTCCTCCATTTCTACAAGTCTTTCCTCCAAGTTTTGTGAAGTTTTTTCCTGATCTCTAGTTGCCTGAGACCGAGTGGTGATGGACATGTGAAAAGCACGCTAAGTGTGAGACAAAAAGTATCCCACAGACGGCGCCAACTGTTATGGACGTGTTTCACCGCCACTACCTCATGATCACATGCAACCAAAGATTAGACGACTTCGGGGTTAGATGGGAAGCCTCCAATGCCTAAGTCAGTAACAATATGAGAATAATCTTTAATCTCCAAGAATCCGATTCCTTTTACATGTCTGGGTTCTCCTATTATATAGAGTTTATAAACCATTCTGTTGCTTAAGTGATAATAGATATATCTATTATTCAAATTCAAACTTGGGGATGAGAGTTTAGACTTTAATGGATTGTTATTGTAACTGCTCTTATCCTTTATCGTCGCTAGGTGGTTATTTAGTCAACAATGGGAAGTGGGCTTGGCCCTTCTCAGATTTAATTGGCCTCTTCGATATTGGGATTCAAATCATGAATAGGTGAAGGCCCAGACCCATACTGTACTGACCGAGTGGAATGTCCTCTCCAAGTTGGATAATAGATTTAGAAAAAAGAAAGAAAAAACAAAAGACTCGTTGGATAATAGGTACAAGAACACGTCCCTTCAAACCCATGTGAAAATAGCAGGGATTATACACAGTAGAGAGGAAATCAAAACCATTAAAAAAATAGAAAAAATCTATTTATCATCAATTTTTTTTATCATCTTCTCAACATCTTATGATATGAGATGACAGATTCATGAGTGAAATATAATAAATAATCTTTAATCATCTATTGTTACATTATGTGATGATGAAAAAAAAGGATGACGAGTAACATTTATGTACATCATGTTATCTCTTTGTTAAGTATACTAAAAATGAAGTCGGCTTTGAAGTCAAACTTCTCATCTAATAATGTTCCCCTAATAAATTTACGGGACCCTAAATTTGAATAAGAGTACTGCTACAGATAGGCATAATGCCGTGCCTGCCCGCGGATGGTACTAACGTGGCATTTTGCCACGTCAACAATTATATATTAAAAAAAAAAAGCAAAAGCAAAAGCAAAAGCTGAGAACATAAACGAGCGGGAGAAACCATTTCGTGTAAGCAGACGACGCCAGTTCAAGAGGAAAGGGAAGACGCCCATCTGCCATGACCATCTACATTGAGTCTCCGCCGTAAGTGACCATCTGCATTCCATCTGCCGTATCCTGAAGGGAAAACGCCCAGTTGCTGCAACCCATATCCATATAAAACTGGTAATATACATATCTAGTTGCTGCAACCCATATCGATTAAGTTAGCTATTGTTTGACAAAAATAGAAAAACAAAAATTTTGGTTCTTTTTAATTGATGTTGCTACCGATTCTTGTTGTTGCTATCGTTGTCTTGTAAATCTGTTGACTTCCTGAGTTTTTCTTGTTTAGACCTTTCTTATACAAAAATCATGGTTTAGTTGCTTTGTGACTATCACCAGTTCTACTTCTCTTGTTCTCAGGGTTTTGTTACTTCTCAGCTTAATTCGTCAGGTTTTGTCGTTCTGATTTAAATTTTGATGAGGTTACGTTGTCTCTGAGTTTAAGTTTGTTTGGTACTGCTATTTCTGAGTTTAATTATGTTTTTGGTTTTAATTTTTTTCAACCAATGCTTATGTTTTGCATTATTTTATAATAATTTTGTTTTAGGGAAATGATGGTCTGGTCTATTGGTTTGTGTTGCTGCTCACACGGTTGGTGTCTTGGGGTTTTGGTGTTTGACTTTTTATTTGTATAGGTTTTGTTTTCTTGAGTATAATTTTGATGAGGTGACGCTTCTCAGTTTGATTTTTTTCGAAAGTTGTTTTTCTGAGCTTAGATATTTTGGGTGTTAATTCTTCATAATATTTTGGGTGCTAATACAATTATTATCTACACATGTGTTTGGGCTTGCTGGAGATTTATGTGGCATCGCATATTTTAAGGGATTTGATTTCATTTTATGTAAAGATTTTTCATTTTACTTATATATTTGTAAAGATTGACTTCTCGTATAGAATAAAATTTTAATTCCAAAAGCATAGAATAAATTATGACTTCTGGTTGGCATATATGTGTAATAGAAAAAAAAATATATGTTTTTGCCATATTGAAAGTCATTTCAATATAATATTGTAGGTGCGTGCATCTTGATTTCATTGTTGAGATAGATGGAAAAAGAGAAAGAAGATGCATCCCGCATAACAGTTCCTATCACCAATACATCAACTCAGGTATTGTAAACCTCTTTCAACAGTTGGTTGGTGTTTATTTATGTGTAGTCATTATCCACTTGAGTTAATTAATATTATGTTGCTATATGTTAGGACAACATATCAAGACCACTATATCCAAATTTTTCAAGTTACTACGGTCTAGTGCCTCATGCGTGGTTACCACCTTTTGTGCCTCCTCCAAGTGCCAGCCCATATCCATGGAGCAACCAGGTGATTGTTGGATGGTAAAGTAGTTCATGTGCGTTATTTTATGAACTTGAATATTTGGTCTAATTATTTATTTTTAATTTTTGTTAGAGAACAGCAGCAACACCCATGGAGCTCTACTGCCGCTGCCACGTCAAGTACTACTGCCCTAAGTAGTACCGCTACCTTGTATAGTTCCGCCATACCAATGATGGGACCTCCTCCAAGCGCCTACCCATATCCATGGAGCAACCAGGTGATCATTTCTTGGAATATTTATTGTAGTTAGTATGCTTTAATTTTCTAAACTTGAACATTTCGTCTAATTATTTATGTTTAAATTTTTTATGAAAAACAGCAGCAACACCCATGGAACTCTTACCTCCACTGCCGCATCAAATATTGTTATCTTGAGTAGCCAAACTGCCACGTCAAGTAGTTCTGCCTTGAGTAGTTCCGGTGCCGCGTCAAGTACTACTGCCTTGAGTAGTTCTACTGCCTTGTATAGTTCTGCCATACTAATTATGGGACCTCCTCCAACTGCCTGCCCATATCCATGGAGCAACCATGTGATCATTTTTTAGAGTATTCCTTTGTAGTTAATTTTGTACTTGAATATTTGGTCTAATTATTTGTTTACATTTTTTTTTTGGAAAACTGCAGCAACACCCTTGATCTCTACTTACACTCCCACGTCTAGTTCTGCAAGTAGTGTCAGCTCTAGTGCCACTTCTAGTGTACAAACCAGCTCTAGTGTTGCTACTAGCTCTTGTTCGGTTTTACCAGCATTTGTTCCTCCAACTTCTACCAACCCATATCCATGTGGCAGTGAGGTGATGTCTTGGATTCTCCACATGCAATGTCTGTTACATTATCCAAAACATATTTTCTCATGCCATACTTTTTTTTCCTAATTTACAAGAAAACAAAGTGCAGCAAAGCTGTTGAAGAAATTAGTGAGGCCACATTAGACTCAATGGAAGTTGAAGCGCAATCTACTGCCTCTTTAGGTAATACGGATGATACCAAGGAGGCTAGCACTGATAAGGGTGATATCACTGAGGAGCCAAAGCCAGTGATGCGCTTTGAGTCGGAGAATGAGTTGATGAATTACTATAAAAATTATGGAAAGCGATGTGGTTTTGGGGTAATGATACAAAGAAGTAAAAGGGAGAAAGATGGGACTATGAAATATGTCACTGTGGGATGTGCTTGGAGTGGCAAGGCACGAAATAGGGTATCAAACATCTCCAAGCCTCGGCCAACAAGCAAGACAAACTGCAAGGCAAGGATGAATGTCATGTTAAAGGATGGGAAGCTGTGTGTCACATCCGTATTTAACACACACAATCATGGACTCAGTCTAAGAAAATCCAGGTTTTTTAGATGCAACAAAGAAGTTAATGAGTTTGTTAGAAGGGTGTTGGATACAAATGATGAGGCTAGCATACGGATGAATAAGATTTTTCATGCTCTTGTGATTGAGGTTGGTGGGTTTGAGAACGTACCATTTGGACAAAAAGATTGTTGTAACTATATTGACAAGGCACGACACCTAAGCCTTGGTAAAGATGGTGCTCAAGCACTGTTTGAGTATTTTAGAAGGATGCAATACAAGAATTATGGCTTTTTCAGCCTCATGGAATTGGACGATGATGATAGAATGAAAAGTATGTTTTGGGCGGACGCCCGTAGTAGAGGGGCCTACAACTACTTTGGAAATGTGGTAACATTCGATACCACATACCTGACAAATAGGTATGGAATGTCATTTGCACCTTTTATGGGTGTAAACCATTATGGACAGTCAATCATCTTGGGTGCAGGCCTTATTTTAAGTGAGGATACATAATCGTTTGTTTGGTTATTTAAAACTTGGCTTGATTGCATGGATGGAAAAGCGCCGAATACTATTATTACAGATTAAGATCGCGCAATGAAAAATGTGATCGCCATTGTCTTTCCCAACATGCGGCATAAATATTGCTTGTGGCACATATTGCAAAAGGTGACTGAAAAGCTTGGTTCCCATGCTCAATACAAATCTGGCCTGAAAAGTAAGTTGCTATCTTGTGTCTATGACTTCCTTACAATCGAGGAGTTTGAGAATTCTTGGAACAACCTCAATGATACTTTAAATTTGCATGAAAATGCATGGTTGCAAAGCTTATATACGGAAAAAGAGTTTTGGGTGCCGGTATATTTAAAGAACTCGTTTTGGGCCGGAATGAGTACAACTCAACTCAGTGAGAGTATGAATGCTTTCTTCGATGGCTATGTGCATGTCAGGACAAACCTTAAAGAGTTTGTTGATCATTTCGACAATGTATTGAAGAAAAAAATTGAGAACGAAAACCAAGCTGATTTCAATTCATTTAACTTCACCATTCCAGCTTGCATATCACACTTGGCTCTTGAGAAGAAGTTTCAAGATGTATATACAAATTCAAAATTTAAGGAGGTTCAACAAGAGATAATGGATATGATATATTGTCATTGTCATTTCGAGAAAGTGGATGGAGTAATCGCAACTTACTCAATCGATGATCAAGTTAAGGCTGAAGATTTCATCAAGGAGGTTACGTATACTCTTTACTTTAATGAGACCAAGTGTGAGGGCAAAGTGTGTTTGTGGGTTGTTTGAGATGCAAGGGATAATATGTAGACATATTCTTGCCATCTTTTCAGCTAAGAGAGTTTGTGAGTTGCAGGAAAAGTATATATTGGACCGGTGGAGAAAAAACATAAAATGTAAGTATACTATTATTTCGGGCAATTATGACGTTGCTAATCAGAGACCCGAAACTGTTAGGTATAAACGCATATTGAAAACTTTCAATGAGGTCATCACAAATGCAGTTTCGTGCGATGGGCATACTTAGGAAATGATTTCGAAATTATATGCTATGAATGAGGTATGGCGCACTTCGAAGCCCTACAACATAGATTCTAATGTTGGAGGAAGTACCGTGAATGCAGCCACAAAATGAAGTTCCAAAAATGTGCTAAGTCCCCATGTTGTTAGAGACAAAGGAAGACCCCCGTATAAGAGGAGGATGTCGACGATGGAGGAACAATTGAAAAAAAATTAAAACTAAGGCTGCGAATAAGAAAAAAGATAAGGGAAAAAGTAGACTGGTGAGAGCATAGTTACCTGATGATCATGTTTGAGTATTTGATAATATATGATATATTTCCACTTACTTGTGAACTCTAATTATTTTTTATGTTGTTAGAGGCGTAAATTGGACACCAAACTATTAGAAAGCAGTGGAAACCAACTCGGGATATCGGAAACAAGGATGCAAGAAAATGTACAAACTCCCACAATGGTGGATCAAGAAAGTGGACAACAAGATGTGATGGGGACACCAGAATGTGTACAAAATCTAGTGATAGGGACACAAGAAAGTGTACAATTACCACTTGAATTGTATTTACTTGTATAGTGAATTTTATTTAATGAGTTAGTTCGTGGTTTTTTATGTCTTACTTTGGCTGCTATTATGTTCACAGATGCAATTAGGATTTGATAGAACACAACCAGAAATGGCAGATGGAACGCAGCCGGAGACTGCAGATGGAACGCAATCAAGGAGCTTCTTGTAGCAAGACTTTAGAGATCCATTATGCCTACTTATGTTATGTGTTGATAGTGGTGATTTGTTGGAATTAGTGTTGGGTGTGGTTTGTATGCATTTGTGTGTTAGGGGTGATTTGTAGGAATTTATGTGGTTGCCGACGTTTTGCACATTTTGTATCCAAGTAATCAATCTATGTGGTTTTGATTGAATGTGAATGGCATTAATTTATGAGTTGGGATTACACTGTGTTTGATATTGCCGTATATGTCCAAGTGAAAAAAAGTTCATCAATAAACTTGTAATTTAGTCTTGTCAAGTATTTTGACAAAATGATATCAGGCAGGTAAGTTATTTTCACGCCATATACATACTCTTTTAATAAGCAGTGGCACGTTAAAACAAAATAAAGTCTCGGGATTGAAGATCATATACAAATCAGAATAAAGTCTCAAATACATAATTTTAAAATCTCGACTTACAAACGCTAAGTTTGTATAAAATACAAATACAAAGTCGTCAACGCAGTGAGAGTATCAAATACAAGTAAAGAACTAAGGCTATTAGCCAAAATACATGAAATAGTTTGCGTGCATGCCGCATCTCGGCTTCTTGACTGCGAAACTGGGCTTGATCATTATGGAGTGCCAACTCCCTCTTCCCGATCTCTTCTTCTCTCTTTTTAAGTTCTTCATCTTTTCTTAATACTTCTGCTTCTCTCTTTTTAAGTTCTTCCTTTTTCCTTAATTCTGCTTCTCTCTTTTTAAATTCTTCCTCTTTCCTTAATACTTCTGCTTCCCTCTTTACAAGGGCTTGCTCTTTGTATTCATTACTATCTGACCACTTGAAAAACTTGCAGTGCGGTAACCCCTGATATACATAAATAAATGTAGACATATATTTGAGGTCAAAATTTTGAATAATATGAAAACAAAAACACGCAAAATACTATTAATTGCGTCTACCTCTTTGTTATACAGTGGACACCCAAAGAATGCTCGCCCTGGATTTCTTCGAATATTTGATATTCTAAGTACAGCTTGTTTCCCACAGCTGCACATTGGGACGTTGCTCAATGTATAATTAACCAACGATGTTGAAGCAACTGATGACGACATTATAAATCTGTCAACAAAATACAATAGCACCTCCAACAATATAGTCAGTGAGTTTGTATAAGGCTGTTACATAGCACATCCAACAATATATTCTAAGTACAACAGCACCTCAAAAAAAAAAAACAGCACCTCCAGTACGTCCATAAAATCCTCTCCAACATAGCAAGATACATAAATTGGCACTTTGTTTTCTAAGAAAGATACATATAAGGCTATTACATAGCACATCCAACAATATATTCTAAGTACAACAGCACCTCAAGGAAAAAAAAAAAAAAAGCACCTCCAGCACATCCATAAACTCCTCTCCAACATAGTAAGATACATAAGTTGGCACTTTGTTTTCTAAGAAAGATACATATAAGGCTGTTACATAGCACATCCAACAATATATTCTAAGTACAACAGCACCTCTAACAATATATTCTAAGTACAACAGCACTTCCAACAATAAAAAAAAAACAGCACCTCCAGCAAATCGCAAATCCATAAAATCCTCTCCAACATAGCAAGATACATAATTTGGCACTTTGTTTTCTAAAAAAGATACAAATAAGACTGTTACATAGCACATCCAACAATATATTCTAAGTACAACAGCACCTCCAACAATATATTCTAAGTACAACAACACTTCCCTCACATCCATAAAATCCTCTCCAACATAGCAAGATACATAAAAGGCACATATAAGGCTATTACAAAAATGAGGCAATGAGCCATTGCCTTTTGGGGTCAACCACCACTTAGGAGTGTTAGAATAATAACAATAACAGGGAAGCTTATTAGCTTACATGCATGAAATGTTAATAGTGGTACTATATAATATATATATCATATATATATATAGGGAGATGATCTAATCTAACCCAGTAACCCCAAAGACTTGTTTCATGATCTTATTATTATAAATTAACATGAATCTGTTTCGCAAGGCTAGGGTACTGCTTTTAGTCCAATAAGGAACTGCTACCATTAAAATAGATACTTCAAATCTAAACCACCAAGTTGCAAGTTAGAACTGAGTGCAAATGTGTTATTGTCTAAGCATTTTATGCTCTTTCACAAGTACTACTTTTCTGGTGTTTTATTTGATCTGCATGAATGAATTACAAAGTGCTGGAAATAATGTCTGTAAATGAGTGTGAACATGACAACATGTGCTCTGTCTCTCACTCTCATTTGTTCCTTTCTTCAGGTACATAAAGAACCAGAATGGCTTTGATATTGCTTAACATATCCACAACCTTACATTAAGAAACTTTTCTGCATCTTGACTCTTAAACAAGAATGGCAATGACATATATATCCTGGATATGTTTTCAAAAATCAAATCCAAACCGAGAATGACAATGACATATATATACTGGATATATATTAGATATAAGAAAATATATCGATGGCTTTGATTTTTGAAAACATATCCAGGACATAAGTGCATGCCATTCAATATAAATTTCATCATATGCATTCGTAAAAATTAAGGAATGTATATTGAGTTATAGGGTCGAGAAAGTTTCCTAGGATGGCGCCGCTTGGTGAATAGCTGGAGTGCGAATCTTCCTCGGCGTCGCACAGCTGCGTTAGGGTTAGGTTTAGGTTTGGGAGAAACCAAGAGAAAGGAAGAGAAACGAACCTGCAGATCGAAGGAGTCCGGGGAGAAACGAAGGAGCAGAGAGTTCGTGGGAGGGAGAACCAAATTTGATAAGAAGTGAAAAACAGTGCGTTTTGGGTCGAAGGCAGGCATATTAGTGGACTCAAAACGCACCATTTTATTTACTACAAAATGGTGCGTTTTGAGTCCACGTAGGAAGTCCTCCGCACGCAAGTCCGAATCATGTTTGCGTTTAGCATTTTTCTTTGAATAAAGGTGCTCCTAAAAACTCTCCTACCTTGACAACGTGACATGTTTCCTTTCGAGCCCAACCTCACAATTGTTTTGACGGATTCAACAAATCTTTTCAATTATTTAATTATTTTATATTTTTATTTGATATTTTATAAAATAATTTAATCCTATAAAAAAATTGTCATCTTATAATATTATTATAAAATATATTATAAAAAATGAAATTTGGGTAGGTAGTTCATACATTACTATTACTTATTTATAAATATATTTATAAATAAAACAAAATCATTAAAAATACAATGCAATAATTGGTGGGACCCACATCTATCAAATCTCCAAAAAGTTAAACCATCTCATCTCACTTCCAAATCCAAAGACACAAAATTTTCAAAAACCATCTCATCTCATCTCATCTCATCTCAACTCAACAATCTTACTACTATTCATAAATCATCTTAACTTATCTTATCTTATTTCACTATTCAAACGGAGCCTAAAAAAGTAATTATAAACAAGAAACAATATTTACAATTATAAAGTGTGTAAGCACTGTGTACTTAATTGAAAAATAGTAAATATGAAATAAAAATAAAAATAATTAATTTTTTAATAATAAATCTTTCATTTTTAAAATGAGTGCACTGTACTTAATTGATAATGGACTTTCCCATGCATATTGAAATCAAATACACAAAAAAACATTTTCTTATTATCCATGCATGTTAACTTCTTGTCCATTATCCTGAAAATAAAGTCAAGTTTTCATCTAATAATGTTCCAACGTAATAAATTAGTGGGACCTTATCGTTTACTTTTACAAAATTTTTCATCTCATCTCATTTAATTATTATAAAATTTTTAAATTTTGACACAAAATAAAATAAATAATTCAACTTTTTCAAATTTTAAAATAAAATAATAATAAAAAAATATATTCTAACAATATTTTATTTAATTTTTAACTTTAATCTCATCTCATCTGCGAAAACAAACGACGTCATATCACCTACTATTATAAAAAAAAGTCTTTGGGCATTTGAACAGTGAAATTTGTTTTAGGTTTTTTAATTACGTGTTTGTACCTGCTAGCCGTGCATTGCTTTTTGAACGTTGCTAGGGCCGCCACCAAAAATTCTACACCATTTTATGTCGAATGGTGTAAATTTTTTTATCGTTGTTTCTATTTTTTTCAAACATTTTTTAAATCCATTTAAATATTTTTAAAATTAAAAAAAAAAATTATAAAAAAAACACTTTCTTAATCATTAAAAAAAAAATTTAAAAATCGATACAAAATAGATACACTTTTTCATTGCTGTAAGTAAGTTTTAATGAGATCAGGTTCAAAAAAGAAAAAAAAAAAGGTACAACGTACTACAAGAACGTCCCTTTAAACCCACGTGAAATCAAAGCCATAAAAGATATTGCCCTTGTTATGTCTTTGTTAGGTATCCGCTACTTTGACATATTCCCCTCAAGCCCACGTGAAAATATGATTAACAATTTAGAATAATGTATACTCTCTTATTTTACTCTTTTGTTTTGATTGTTTATATATTTAATTTTTTTATTTACTGATTAAAAAAATAATTATTAGTATATTAATATTTTTTTATTTTTAAAAATATTTAAGGAGGTTAAAAAAATGATGAATTTTGCCACGCATCCCAGCGGTCATAGAAAGTACTGTCAGTTTGTAACATATTAAATAATTTCTCATCTAATAATGGTCCTATTAATAACTCCGCAGACCCTCAACGCATATAAAAATAGAATGAATAATGACGTTCTCGTGCATTTGAATTTAAGATACAATTTTTAAAATTTATCTATTAAATCAAATATAAATATAAAAAACATTTTCTTATTATCCATGTTAGTTTCTTGTCCATTATCCTGAAAATGTTCCAACAATATAATAAATTAGTGGTACCCTAAATTCTCATATAATCTGCCAATTCCTAATAAATTATTGTGACCCAGAATTTTCATCGTTATGTCATGTGATGTAGCCGACCTTGACATGTTGTTCTCCTCAAATCCTGTGTAAAACTTCCCACAAGGCTCAAATAGGTTGATTAACCTTCTATCGCCAACTTCACACCCAGAACGTCTAAACCAGGCGGCAGACAAGATGGCAAAAAAAGGGACCAAAGAAACTAAAAAATCCTCCACGAGTGGGGATGGGGAGTCGCCTTTTGATGACTTGGAAAAAGGGGCCTCCGATACTTCCACACAGAATTGCTGCATCTACAGTGTTCCCAAGGCACTCGTCGAGATCAGCGGCGAGAAATGGTTCGAGCCTCGCGTCGTCTCCATCGGGCACTACAACTGCAAACTGACCGACAAGAAACATAAAGGCCTCCAAGTGATTCAAAAGCACAAGCAGGAGTTCTATGAAATTCTAAAGTCCCACGCCGGAAAAGATCAATTGATGGAAATCATACGCCCAGAAGTTGAAAAGATCGAGTTCATGTCCGAGAAGAACGATACCGCGTTCCTCAAAATGCTGGTTCTTGATGGTTGTTTTATATTAGAATTGTTTCGAATACTTGGAAAACCGGAAAACATCGAGTCTAATCACCCTCTCGCCTCCGTGGCATGGGCAATACCATATTTCTACGGAGATCTTCTTCTGCTTGAGAATCAGATCCCCTTTGTTGTTCTGAAAAAGTTATTTGAAACTTCCAAAATGCCTGATGAGGACTATCCTTTGTCCTTGCTTGCTTTGAGATTCTTTAACAAGGTAATGCGCAGATCCGAAGAAGATCTCGAAGAGATGAGCGAGAAACTCGTGATCAATGACAGCTTGCATTTGCTGAACTTGGTTCGGTTAAGTTTTATCACCCGCGATCTAGATAAGCCACCGGCGACTGTGAGAAAAACAGAAACAGTACCGGCGATATACTGCATCACGAAGCTCCTCAAAGCAGGGATTAAGATCAAACTGCGTGAGGCGGCCGACAACTTCTTGGCTGTGAAATTCAACGAGGACAACGGAGTGATTGAGATGCCCAAAATAACCCTCGACTACTTCATGCACTCTTTCTTGGTGAACTGTCGGGCATTCGAACAGTTGGACAACAAAAGCTCCAAGCACATCACAGTTTACGCCTATTTCTTGGACTGCTTAGTAAACACAGCCAAGGACGTCGAGTACCTTTACGAACAAAACATCATTGACAGTTATGTTGGGAAGAACAGCGAGGTCGTGCAATTCATCAACAAGTTGGGGAAGGAGATGCACGTTGAAACCGATCAGTTTTATTTATACGACTTTTTCAGAAAGGTGGACGATCGTTGTAATAAACGGCAAGATGGGGAGTCGTCTTCTGATGACTTGGAAAAAGGCACACAAAATTGCTGCATCTACAGTGTTCCCAAGGCACTCGTCGAGATCAGCGGCAAGAAATGGTTCGAGCCCCGCGTCGTCTCGATCGGGCACTACAACTGCAAGAACGACGCGAAACATAAACACTTCCAAGTGATGCAAAAGCACAAGCAGGAGTTCTGTAGCATTCTACAGTCCCACGCCAGAAAAAGCATGGAAGAATTGATGGAAATCATACTTCCAGAAGTTAGAAGGATCGAGCTCATGTCCGAGAAGATCAAAGATCCCGCGTTCCTCAAAATGCTGGTTCTTGATGGTTGTTTTATATTAGAATTGTTTCGAATACTTGGAAAATCGGAAAACATCGAGTCTAATCACCCTCTCGCCTCCGTGGCATGGGCAATACCACAGTTCTACGGAGATCTTCTTCTGCTTGAGAATCAGATCCCCTTTGTTGTTCTGAAAAAGTTATTTGAAACTTCCAACATGCCTGATGAGGACTATCCTTTGCCCTTGCTTGCTTTGAGATTCTTTAACAAGGTAATGGGCAGATCCGAAAAAGATCTCATAGAGATGAGCTAGAAACTCGTGATCAATGACAGCTTGCATTTGCTGGACTTGGTTCGGTTAAGTTTTATCACCCCCGATCTAGATAAGCCACCAGGGGAGGAAAATACAGAGCCAGCACCGGTGATATACTGCATCACGAAGCTCCTCAAAGCAGGGATTAAGATCAAACTTCGTGAGCCGGCGGCCGACAGCTTCTTGGCTGTGAAATTCAAGAACGGAGTGATTGAGATGCCCAAAATAGCCGTCGACTACTTCATGCACTCTTTCGTGGTGAACTGTCGGGCATTCGAGCAGTTGGACAACAAAAGCTCCAAGCACATCACAGTTTACGCCTATTTCTTGGACTGCTTAGTAAACACAGCCAAGGACGCCGAGTACCTTTACGAACACAACATCATTGACAGTTATGTTGGGAAGAACAGCGAGGTCGTGCAATTCATCAACAAGTTGGGGAAGGAGATGGATGTTGAACCCAATCAGTTTTATTTATACGACTTTTTCAAAAAGGTAAACCATCGTTATAATGCCAAGTGCAAAGTGCGATGGACGGAGTTGAAGCATAGGTACTGTAATACGCCATGGTCATGGATTTCGGTATTCGCAGCCGTTGTGCTGTTATTGTTAACCTTTTTGCAGACCTACTACACCATGTACGCTTATTATCATCCTAAATAATGGGCCGGCCTTCTCCTACCAGATCCATCTGTTACGTGCATGCAGTGCATGTCTTCCATGACCAGCTACAAAGGTGCCCGTATGGGAAGATAGATCATGCTCAAGTTGTACGCAGTGTGCTTGATTAGCAGATAAGTTAGTTAGTTGTTTAGCTGTTTGATCATCATGGTATAAGTCTTGTAGTGTGCTTGTTTTACTTCTACATCTTCTCGCTTGTTTGGTTTTAGGACTATTAATGTGTCATCTCTTTCAGCTGGCACTCGTAATCAGGGTAGGAGTACGTGTGTTTATCTTTCCATTGATCAAGTCTTTATGTGTAAGCCTTTCGTTATTGGGGAGTGCTTCAAATATCCACGGAAACCTTTGCGTATTTCTCCATGGATTTTTAACGGTTCTACGCCTAACCTTTACTTATACTGTAAGGTTTCATGGCAAGAAAAAGTCAGCCCGTTCCCAAAAATAAAATATGAGAGTTCCTTTGTGGGCATGATGCCCGGCCACTTGGGCAAGAAAGCTAAAAGAGAGCTTCGATCATTAATTTGTAGCCTGGTTTTTGTGGCTTGATCATTTTTTTTTTATTAATTTTATTTTATTACAGGGCCGTCTTATATAGACTTTGTGCTGCCATTTTTCATAGGATAAAGTTTTGGATGAAGTTTTCTCAATCCATTTAAAAAAAATTGACACGTATATATCCATTAAGTACATGACAAATACAGTACATATTTTTTAAATGAATAGACAAATATCAATTTTTGAACTTGTTCTTTTAAAAATATATGTTTTGTCACATGATTAATGACACTTATTATATTTAGAAAAATGATGCATGCAACCGTCCTGGGGAACGATTGGGGAACCGGTGCCCACGTGGGGATAAAACGCATCGTTTCGAAGCTAACCCATTCCCACGAAGCCAACCCTTCTCTTCGTCTTCTCCACTTCAGATAGGTCTCCACGAAGCCACCATCGAAGCCCCATTTATCATCTCTACTCAGAGCAACCCCTTCTCTTCTCCACTCAGATCTGGTCTCTATGAATCATTTCATTTTACATTTTCCTCTTCTCTTCCGATAAAAAGGAAAGTGGGTTTTAAGTTCATAGAAAATGAGTCAACGGGTTTTCAAGATTATCTTCATGGCTGGGTTTTGGGTTCATCATTTCCACTCAGAGCAACACATGATGGCTTAAAAAAAATTAAAAGGGATAAAAGAAAAGTTGGGAAACACAGAAGCACGGAAAATACTTTAGAAGGTATCTACCTGTGTTTCCATGGTGAAAATATGTGTGGGTTTCTTATTTGCAGGTCCTCCATTCTAGCCTTTTTTGCTTTTTGTTTTGCTTTTGTTTTTATTTTTCTTTCTTCCACATAGCAAAACTGAAACACACTATTTCATCCTTGCATCTCCCCTTCGTGCGTCCCCTTTTCAGCTCTCCCTTCTCCTTTGTCTACTCTTCAATTCCTTCCCCTTCTCAGATCAATTTTCTTGTACGTGATGAATTGAACCTTGAGATTAATGATAAAGCACAACTCAAGCTTTTCAATTGTTGAATACGATCTAATTTTTGCAAAAAATAAAAAAATAAAATCCAGAATGAAAAAAATTTCCTTAGCAAAACTAAGGAAATGGAAAAAATAAAACCCAGATGAAACACTCCAGTCGAATGCTCCAGCTCCAGTCAAAATGCTGGTCAGATGGTTTCGAAATGGGTTTGTCTCTTCTCAGATCTCTCTTCTCCCACTCACCTTCTACATTTTCTACAGTTTAATTCGTCTTCTTCATGTTCTACATTTTCTACAGCTTAATTTGTCTTCAGCATTTTCTTTCCTCTTCCTTCTACTTCTTTTTTAATCTTATCAGATGATGACATGGTAGTTGCCACATCAGCCGGTTACCTGGCGATTACACATCCCCGGTTGTATATAGCAGAGCTGTTGTATTTATAGATTAGTTAAAGAAAACGTTTTCCAACTCATATCTATTTTATTATAGGAAAATGCTAGTATAACTTTCAAATGTGCCTATCAAATATGCTTACTTATATATTTTATTTTTTTTATTTTTACTTAATGATTAAGAAAGTAACAGTTAATGAATTTATATATATTTATTTTTTCTTAATGGTTAAAGATGCTTAAAAAATGCATAAAGAAAAAAAAATCATTTGCACTGGTGTGTATATTCACTACAAGAAATAAAGCCTTTTCCAGCGATTATAAAATCGCTGGAAAAAAAATCGCCACAATTTACTCTTATTTCCAGCGATTTTCGAATCGCCGCATGAGTCAAAAGCATTGCATCCGAAAATCGCATGCTGAAATTACTGTTCATTCATTTGCGGCGATTTTATGATCTTTTGCGGCGCGTAACTATCGCCGGAAATAATATTTGTACTGTAGCAGTGTTTTTATTGCGGCGAACGGTTAAATCGCCACAATAGTTACTTCTGCGGCGAATAAAAAGCGCTGCAAGAAAATTTCGAAATGGGCATGGCTTTTTGCGGCGATTTAAGTCGTTGTAAAAAGTTTTGCCTATTTGAGCAGCGGCAAATCTTTCTGTCGATTAGAGAAATCGACGTGATAGGTATTGTTTGCGGCGAAAATAATCGCCGTAAGAACGTAGGCGACCAACTAAAAATGTTATTTGCGGCGAAGCTAAATTGCCGGAAAAGTTAAATTAAATTTAAACCCCCCGCATTCTGTTTCCCCTCATTTCTTTCTTTCCCCCGCGTTACCCTTCATTTCTCTCTCCCTCGCTCTGCCTCTCCAATCCCTCTTCTCCCTCAACCCACGCCGCCGCGCATAGCTCGTCGCCAGCAACGCCACCACACCGCCTCCACCTCACCTCGACGGCCACTCCCTCCTTCTCCCCCAGGCCCCACGGTGGAAATGTCCTTTTCACCGAATCTGGCATCGACCTCTCTCTCTCGGATTTCTTGATATCGCTGCCGCTAGGGGCACCGTTCGCCACCACTCCCACCTTGACGCCATCGGCCCCTTCACCTCCACGCCTAGCCTAGCAGCCCGAGGCCCTCCCTCTCTCCCTTGCTCTGTTCACAACCCACAGCCCCCTCATGATCTGCTACTGATCTGCCTGTCCCTTGTGAGTTTCGATTCTTCTTTTCTTGTGTTTTTTCTTCATGTTTTGCTAGAATATAGATATATATATATCTGTAATTTTCCCCCTTGCTCTCATGATTTCCCATTTGTTACATTTCCGAAGCTCAAATCTATGTTCATTGATTGTGGATTGCTATCTTGTAACGGAAACCCTAACTTATTAGACACTTGATTGTGTATTTTCAAATGAAAGTTCATAAATCATTGCTAATTTGTTTCTTTAAAAATAAAAATTTCATATGTGGTTGTTGAAGTTGAATCTGTTATAGCTCGGGAGTAAGACAAAAAGCAGTTGATCGACTGCTGGAAGCCTTCTACCTTGTGTTTTGTAGGATGGTAGCAAAGGCTTTGAGAGTTTTGTCCTTGACAGGTCTTGAATATTCATTGGTAAGTTTCTTGTTTTACTGGAAAAGTTCAAGCACTTGTAGTCAATAACTACTGTCGTCTCTGGTTTTGAATTCTATGCATTTTTAGTTATTGTGTGAAGGTGTTTTCTGCTATGATCTTGGGCTAATTCTGCTTATTAAAATTGTACTTCGTGGGCTAATCCTGACCAATCATTGTAGAATCTAAAAAATGCATTGGAGGTCACATCAAGATCATGCAAGTCAACTTTCTTAGTATCAGTTTTCTTTTAAGCTTAATGAATATCTGTAGATGTATACATGTACTATATCTTTTGAAGTTTTTATTTGTTATCTTATGAATAACATATGGATGGATAGCATTCTCGGCTGCCCTTTGTTCTAATTGATTAACAACTATGAAAGTTGAAATTTTGAAACATATAGTAAAAGAAGCATGCATTGGGTTGACAGGTTTCGTGTTCTCTCCCTCTCTTTCTCTTCAGTTTCATGTTCTTGGGTGAAATTTGTGTGAATGATTATCTTGCTTAGTTGCTGAAACTTTGTGAGCTGCCAAAATCTATATGCTTGTTTTGGTCTTTTGTGAACTCCAATAACTGTTTGGACATTCAGGCTATAAAACTAGACCATAAATGAAGTTGGAGCTGGTTCAATTCATGCATGTTGTCGAATCAATTCATGCATGTTGAATGAAATAATGTACTAAAATGGTAATTAAGTATCTTAGAGACGTAATTATTTAACCTAGGAGGCTAGTATGGAATTTGGTTTTTGTAATTTTCCATACCTGATCATGATCAAATGGTTCAAGTTAATCAATTGGTTTATAACCATGAGTCGGCCAAGGTTCACGTGATTTACCAGTACGTAAAGGTCTAAAGCCCAAGCTGATTTCACGTAAAGATCAAAGATCATATATATGTGTGGAATCTCCTCCATGACAGCCACCTTGTTCTGTTTTGATCACCCGGCAACCATGCATTAATTGAAGTCTTAGGATGCATAAGTTATGTAAATATTGCTCCCAATGTCATATGCATAGATGTGTTTTGAAAAATCTGTTGCAGCATATTCATTATATAATTAATGCAAAGAAGTAAAAAAATGCCTAACAACTTGAACTGTTAACCAGAATTCTTAACACTAATTTACTAGAATCTGACCTGGAATGAGTATAATTACCCTTATAGGTTAACAAACTCTTGCTGAAGTGTATTATTGCCATAATCTGAATTAATTACATTGC
Source organism: Pterocarya stenoptera (assembly GCA_003123785.1). Taxonomy (NCBI): domain Eukaryota; kingdom Viridiplantae; phylum Streptophyta; class Magnoliopsida; order Fagales; family Juglandaceae; genus Pterocarya; species Pterocarya stenoptera. The sequence continues at coordinate 180,444 of QEOT01000317.1, forward strand.
CAAGTACTGTGGATAAACCAACGGGGGTGATCTCCAAGTTCAATATCACCTCTTAACCTCTCATGTTATCATTATTTTTTGACTATATACAATATACTCATTCCACTCATATATATCCTACGATGTTGATGGGTACTTTTAAAAATTACCAATTATTCTAAGCAAAGTTTTGGTGAGAATGAGAACTTATATAATTGAAATCATTAGTAATTGGAGTAGTATATAATTAAAAACGATGAGTCACTTACTATTGCAAGAATATTATGCTAGCTAGAGAGAAAGGGACTCCTCCTATACATATGGACTAGTTGATGATGACATAATATTATTAACGAAGACATGAAAACGATGTATGCACAGTGTAAGTCATGTGATATTTTGGAGATGTAAAATCGTAACTAGCTAGTGTCACAAATAGTTCTAGCTGGAGAAGAAAACGTAAAATTAATTGGCAGCTTTTTAGCAATTAAACCGAGTTTCTTGGTTTTGCTGATATCTGATATACGGGAACGCCATTACAAGAAGATGGGAATTGGCAGCAGTTATCTTTTTAGACTTGACGATGGTTATGTGGTTAGTGGAGCAACATTTAGTCTCTGTAGATCTTGCAAATTTGTTGCTTTATGGCCTTGTTTAGGGTAATAGAATGTGGTAAATGGAATTCCTCTGCATGTTTCTGAAACTATTAAGCTTTTAATTCCTTCCCCCCCACCCCCAACAAGGCGAACCCCCTCTAGAACAGATGCAAAAGATATACAGAAAAAAATTTAAAGACAAAAAAAAAAAAGAGGCACACACTACCCTTTTCTTCTCTTCTCTTCAGAAGCTTCAAGAAATATAATGGCTGGGGCACATCATGTTCTGTTGGTATGTTTTAATAGGCTGGTTCATTGATAGCCTTCTTCTAATACCTTTTCTTTGAAATCTGTGTAGGTTGATGCTACAAAGCGTGGCGGAATTGCTAGATTTATAAACCATTCGTGTGAGGTAGCTATATAAAATATATGCGAGTTAGTTTTATCAGATATTATGTGATTCCTTACAGAAAAATATAATATGTGATTTCTTTGCCCTCATATTTTAAGTTATATATACTTTTCAGCCTAACTGCTACACCAAGGTTATAATTGTTGAAGGACAAAAAAAGATCTTCATTTATGCAAAACGGCATATCGCTGCTGGTGAAGAAATTACTTACAATTACAAGTTTCCTTTGGAGGAGAAAAAGATCCCCTGCCACTGCGGTTCAAGGAAGTATGATTAATGTTTCACTTCTGTTCATTACTTTGCCTCATTCTTGAAGGTCTTGGTTGGCTACTAAGCAAGAGTTACTATAACTCAATAAAATCTTTGTTTTACTGATAAAAAGAGTTACCATAACTTTTTTTTTTTTTTTTTTGCAAAATAGATCTTGCAAGCTATAGTTGCTGATTCTAGCGAGACTTAAGAGAACCTAAGAGTTGAAATTACTTCAGCTTACAATTCAAAGTTTTATCATTTTTGCTATGCTGGGTTAAAAAATATTCTCTTTCTACAGGTGTCGTGGATCATTGAATTAAGTTGCTTGAGTTGCCAATCCTGGTATGTTCTGTGGATAGTAGTTTCAACTGAGTTTTGTGCTAAAATCACTTTATAAAATAGAAGGGAAAATGCATGGTAGCTCATAACATGCAAGAAATCAAAGAATTTTTGCAACTACATAAAATTTCTGCTATAATATTTGTTTGTGTGCAACTTATGTTAAGAAAAGTTGTCACTTTGGAGATTTCTTTTGCGTAGTGTTTTTCTGAATTTCAAGTTCTGAATTTTTCTGTACTGTTTCTGTCATGGTGTCTTCCAACTCCATTTAATCTTACATTTTTCATCTAATACAAGTTTCTTTGAGTGTATAATCAAGTGGAAGTAAGGTAGAAACAAGTATAATCAGAGCAACTTACTATTGAAGAGGTGAGATGATTTTCTGCCCTGTTTTGTTCCAAGGTGTACAGTTCTATAAAAAAATCTGCTATAGTTTTAACTATACTTCTTCCTCTATTTGAATCAATTTTTTAATTATGTTTAGGCTTCCATTTTTATGTGTTAAACCAGTTGAGATCAGTATGTATTTTTAACCTTGTCCTCAAGCTAATAACCTAAAGCAAAAAATCAAGAATTTCACCTAAGCTAGTAAGTTTTCTCTTTAAATTTTCTGGTTTACCAAGACATGCATCAGTTAGCTCCTTGCTGTTTTTATGCGATGTCTACACATAAATCATGCTTCTTTCCAATTTCTCTTCAACACTAGTTCCTTTGCTTATGTAGTTGGGATTATGGTTGAAGGAGGGAGATTTTGAAACAAGTATATAAATAAATTATTGGTTGTACAAGTTTGTGCATAAATTTTCTGCTATACAATCTGTTTCCAAATCAGCCCATTTTCATTTCCATTTTCAACTTCATTATCGACTCAACTAAAGTTACTTTTTTGTGTGATAAACTACAGAAAAACAAGGGCAAAACCAGCCATCAAGTAAGCCCTAGCTTTCCACACTTCTTGGTTCCAACAAAGTTACTAAAAGCTATCCAAAATCTATTTTGGTGAAATTTCTAGATTTGAACTCTTTGTTCCTTCAATTCCTAGCAATTTTCTATCATCTATACATTCTTAATCCATGGTTATGACCCATCTTTAATGTAGAAAACTCAATAGACCGTTATTGGGCAACAAGTATGTTATTAAACATGTTTATGAATTTCTTTATTGGTTTCTAGATTATTTGTAAGTCTGATTTTGTGCTTCCCACTTGTGCAATTGTTTAGTTGAGCAAGAACATATAACTTGGATGTGTATTATATTTTTTCTGTATTCTGTTTTGTGCTATTTTTTTTTTTTTAATTTTCTGAAACACTATTCGTCGGAAATAATTTTTTTGCCATTAACTTTTTGCGGCGAAAACTACCCGCTGCAAATGAGCAATTGCAGCCATAATTCAAAATCGCTGCGAAATGTACATTTCCAGCGATTTTATAATCGCTGCAATTGAGTTTTCGGTTTTTAATATGAAATTCCGGCGATCTTAAATCGTTGAGAATATATTAAAAGCAGCGATTCATAAATCGTCGGGAAAAGACAATTACAGCAATTTTATAATCGCGGCGATAGAGTTTTCAAAACAGATTGGCCATTTGCAGCGATGTGAACCTAACGCCGGAAAGGTTTATTTGCGGCAATTTTAATACTTTTAGCGACGGTAAAAAATCGCCGGAAAAAACATTTCCCAACGATTTAATAGGCAAACCATACGTGTATTTGCAGCGTTTTATTTGAACTTTCCGGCGAAAAAAAATCGCCGAAAAAGGTAACTTTTCCCGGCGATTATTGGCTTCCGTTGGGGTAGATCAGAAGCAGAGAGATAATACCGGTGAACAGACAGCGATTTTTAAATCGCTGGAAAAGATCAATGGCAGCAATATAAAGACTTTTCCCAACGAAAAAAATCGCTGGGAAAAGTCACTTTCCTTGTAGATATTTGATATGCACATTTGATGTGCACCATAGCATTGTCATTTAATTTCTCTTATATGTTAAAAGCGGCTATAGGCATATGAATAGGAATGAATAGTATTTTTATTTGACACTTTCTATTCCACTTATACCTTTGTGTAACTGATTGTTATTACAGTTATGCCCCTAAATGCTCTATATAGGATGAATAACATTTTTTCATCCAATTTTGCCCTATGTTTTCTCAAATTCCTATCCTTTTGTGTTTTTCTTTTCCTCACCGACTATGTAAAGTGTATTTTTACGGTATTTCACTTATCTCTTTACAGCTTTCTTCTTATCCGGCCAAAGGTTGGTCTAAATATCTTTCCTCTTACTTTCTCACGTTTCAATGTCTTTTAATTTACACTTTCTCACACAAACTTCTAGGTTCTTTAGCGTTGGAATTTCTCATCTTGCCTGTGAATCTCACCGTTACGTGGCTATAATTTTTTTTTGTCTCTCTTCTCAGTTGAAGCTCTTTGGATTTTTAGAAGCTGTGTAGAAAACTCACATGTATAATTTGGGTTAGCCTTCATTTGAAAACTCACATGTATAAGCTGTGTAGAAAACTCACATGTATAAGCATCAACTTGGATGAAACCAGTCATCAAATCAGACGAAATAAACACTATATAATATCTATTTGGATCTAAAAAAAAATTGGCGATGAGACGATTTAACTGTTAACAAACACCAAATTGAACGAAATAAGTATTATGTAATATCTATTCAAATAAAATAAAAAATCGGTGATGAGACGATTTAACAAACAAAAACAAGTGAGATCTTAGAGATCCTTACACTGACGCATTGGGATGGAGTGAGTGAATCAAATTTACGTACAAAATTGTGTTTATAAACTTGGTGATTTTGGTATGCTGTTCTCACGAGCTTGTCAATTGAATGGTGAATTTGAATGTTGGCCCATTTATGTAAATAATGGTGTTTTTAATTAGATGCTGTTCAGAATTTGTTTTTAAAGAGCTTTTATTATATGCTTCTGTGAATAGATTTTAGAACTTTTTTTCCTCTAACCAAACACTATGTACAAGGGGCATATGTGCCTCCTTGCTAGTATATATAAAAGCGTCTATAGCCCTACGAATGGTAGATTTTATTTGATGTGAAAATTACATTTTTACCCTTTTTTCTTTGGTTTGGTGCAGTGCTAAGTTCTTTTACAATTTTTTGTCTCTTTTTAGCCTAACTAGCTTGCCAGTTGCTATGGAGGTTCTCTTTTAAGAGAATTCTTCCACTTTCTCAACATGAGATTTTATTTAGTAATTTTATTTTCGTTACTCATTTCTCAGTGTTTTTGTTCTCTTTTCATTTTATAGCGTTGTTGTAACTTATACTCAACTTTGTATGCAGAGATTTACATATTAGACCATAAATCTTATCTAATTTAAATAGATATGTATACTTATTTTAAAAAAAAAAATCTTTTGAGTTTAATTTGAGACATGCATATCGAATATCTTTACTAACGTAAAATAAAGTGTTACGCAAATCTCGCACATATACCCGCTTCCCATATAGGCTACATCACATGTATAGCTATATAGTTTCTTGATTGATACTACTATTTACACTTTCCTTCTTAAACCCACCATTCATGGAATTTTGCTCCTTGCTTTGAATTATAAATTTACATGTAAACAATGAAGAAATAACAGAGTTTTTATGTCCAATACCATATCTCTAGTTTCTTAACATGGTACCAGAGACATCCGATCCCCTCATTCATTTTATTATCAGCCATCCACCATGTCTGCAACTCATCATTTGGAGCATTCTCCATACCTTCTTCACTCATCAGACTATCCAAGTGTCCTTCTCGTCTCCACACCACTCACTGAAGACAACTATCTCACATGGAAGCGAGCCATAAAAATGGCTCTCAACGCCAAGCTCAAACTCGATTTTGTCGACGTCACTCTTTTCGTACCAACCGATCCTCATGAGCTCTCCCTTTGGGAACGTTGCAATGACATGGTTTTTTCCTGGCTTCTCAATGCAATTGATAAGTCCCTTATCTCCAGCATTATCTACTACAACAACCATCGAGAGGTATGGTTAATCAAGGAAGTATTCTAATGCAAGGGATGTTGGTCTGCTAATGCAAGGAAGTATGCCAATTGCCACTTATTATAACACCATAAAATCTTTTGTGATGAATTAGCAAATCTCATATCACTCCCTGAATGCACTTGTAGTGACACGAAACTCCTACAATAGCATCAAGAAACTTAACATGTTTTTCAATTCTTAATGGGGCTCAACGATTCTTACGCCTCCATACTCAGTCAGATACTTGCCATGGACAAACTCCCTAATGTCAGCAAAGTTTACTCCATTCTAAATCAAAAAGAACGCCAACAGCTCCTTCACCTTCCACTTCCTACCGACTCCATCGCCATTGCTGCCCATCATCCTAGATACTCTTCCCGCTCTACAGAGTCTAAGGGATGGGACGTGATCGACCCAAGTGCGAGCATTGTGGCAATTTCGGTCATTGGAAGGATACATGTTATAAATTGATCGGTTATCCTCCCAATCGGGATCATTCTAGAGGCACTCAACACACTCATAATGGAAAATCATGGTCCTCTCACATTGCCACCAACGCCACGGACGTCCCAATTTCAAGTACTCCTATAGAGAGTTCCATTCTTGGCCTCACTATTGCTCAATATCGTTAGTTGTTGGACTTACTCACTCCATCCGCACCTACATCGGCCAATTTTCCTGGTATTGTTTCTTCACTCACTTGTAAATCCTCTTTCTCGTACACCACCTCTGAATGGATAATTGATAGTGGTGCCAGTGAACATGTGGCTTTATGATCTTCTCTTTTCCTCACTTCTCAACCTATTGGTCATGCTAATCCTATTCAACTTCCCACAGGTGAGATTGATTTGGCGAAAGCATATGATAGTGTGGATTGGAGCTTTCTCTTGCATGTCCTGGATTCCTTCGGTTTTTCAGTGTAGTTTTGTGGCTTGATCAAAAAGTGTATCTCCTCAACCTGGTTCTCTATGGTTATGAATGGAGTACCAAAATGCTTCTTTTAAGGTGGACTAGGACTGAGGCAAGGTGATCCTATTTCATCTTATCTCTTTATTATTGTTGAAGAAATCCCCTCAAGACTGATCTGGGCACAATTTCAGCAAAAGAAAATCGGTGCGTTTTCACACCCTTGATCTACTCCTATTATTTCACATTTGTTATACGCTGATGATATAGCAATTTTTGCTAATGGTAGTAAAGCCTCGGTTTGGGCTATTTCTGACACACTGAGTATTTATGAGAGGTGGTCAGGTCAAAAGGTGAGTAAAGTTAAGTCTACAATAACATTTTCTAAGCATATTGGGATGGCTAGACGTCAAGTCCTTCTTGATACTATGGGCTTTGAGGAAGGATCTTTACCGTTTAAATACCTCGGAGTACCAATGTAACGCCCGTCCTTGGGGTGGACCTTTTTGGAAAATATTTTAGAAAATACGACGGGAGTTACTGTCCAATTTAAAACCTTTTACAGTCCTTCCCAGGGTGCAAGACTCTACGTTATAAAATAAAAAGTGCTTTCGTAATAAAAGGGTTTTGGAGTGGGAAATAAAATTCTTTAAATTAAAAAGACATTTTCTTACATTAAAACCTTCATGCCTAGACTTTCATGCTCTTTCCCTTTGGCTGTGTCCCTCCTGGGCGTACTGCCCATTTAGCTTCCTGTGGGGGGAGGGGCACACATAAAAACTAAAATGAGTCGAATACTCAGTAAGCGTTACTTCATATCGTTAAAATATAAAAACATAAGTTTTCAATCATGCATTCATCATTCCATACGTACTATACGTACATGCATACATGCTTTCGTCTGGAAATGTCACTGACAGGGTTTTTCTTCTTTTTAAAAACAAGTTTTCTTTTCTTAAAACGTTTCCCCCGTCAGTGTCTCCATTTCTTAAAGAATGCCGTGCATCCTTACATTACGTTTTCTTTTCGTAAACGTCAGTAGACGGGGGTTTTCATATTTAAAACACGTGTTTCTTTTAGTAAAACTTTCCCCCGTTACTGCCTTCATTTCTTAAAGAGTGCAATGCATTCATACATCCTTTTCTTATCACTTTCATAGGCCAGTACACACTGTTACGCCCCTTGTGCTGGGGTTAGCGGCCTTTTGGGCCAATGGATTCGTCCGTGGCTGCGGGTTGGAATCCCTTTCCGTCAGGGTGCAGCACTGGGTGCACTACCAGATACTACTGCCCGGCATTGCAATCTGCCCATTCATTCATTTTGGGTACCCCGTTCCGTTCATTCATTTCATGTGGCCGTTACGTATTTTCATACATTTATTCGTGCTCATGCCTTTCTTTCGTTCTTTCTTACGTTCATTCATTCATGGCGGCTCTAGAGAGAGCCGCAGCTTTCATTCCTTTCATGTGCATGAGCATGCCTTTCCTTTTTTTTCATTTCATTCGTGCTTTCATGGAAAAACATCTTTTCGTGGAAAACGTCTTTTCGTGAGAAAACATTCTTTTGGGGCGAGAGCCCAGAAAACATCTTTTCGTGCATTGTCTTTTCTTTTAAAAATACATACAATAAATACTATGTATAGTCATCCATTCACATGCATACAGTTAATACTTTGGGGTGCGTGAAAAGGGGCTGCCAAAGGAGGCCGTACATACTTATACTTTAAATACGTTACTTTTCGTTCTTCTTTTCGTAAAACGTCTGCCCTTGTAAAGGCAGACCATTACTTTTCTTTGTTTTCGTAGGGAAAAACATTTCTTTTTCTTCTTTATATCTTTAGAAAAACTCTAGAAGAGTATGAACGTAACACTTACCTGGGCTCCATGCTACTTTCATACTTATGCAGTCCATTCATACCGTACAGTCCATTCATGTGCGTGTCAGATGGCAACCTACATGCATACATAACCTTTACGTTATTCTCTATCTAGTGCATAAATAGCTTAACTAGAAATAGAGCTATTCCTTTACTTAAAACACTCTCCTTCTATCCCGTGCTCTTTCACGTTCCTTACTATGATAAAACCCTTGGAGACCCATTACGATCTCTACTTCTTTCAACCTTACGTTCTACCTCGAGTGCTTACTTGCTAGGGTGAACTCATGATTCACCTTAGGATTAAGACACCGAGACTTCTGCCTCGTTCTTCTTATTAACCACATTCCGACGCATGACTTAGACTAACCAAGTCATGCATCCCATTCTTAGACAGTACTCTCATCATTACCCTCATGCATCTTAGCTCACTCTACTTCTTATGATCGTCAATTCTCGTTACACGGCTCCAAGCCACTCTGAGGCTTGAGTACCGTGTAACCATACTTAGGACAGATTACCCATTACATATGGTTAATCCGTCCGGCACGTGCGTCTAACCAGATAACACACGTACCTTACTCCTTCATCTCTTAAGACCATCATTTAATACATTGGTCACGGACTCGTATGGCGAACGCCATACTCTGTTACCAACCTTCTCATATCCAGCTAGCACGACCCTTCATGCTAGCCGTACCTCATGGCAGTTCATCTCAACTGTTGACACGATGGGACTCTGTCCATGAACACACCTTACGTCACGCCACATAGCTCGAGATTAAATCCCAAGCTATGCCGTGACCCTGTCACGTCATCTTTCATACATCCTAACCCATCACAGCACAGCTTCATGATTGACCACGTCACTTCATGACGTTGCCCAATCATGTTTCCGCTGCACTGCTCTGATACTTCTTGACCACTTAGCACATACTCATGGCCATAAGCTGACTACACGGCGACGCTCATCGCCGTAGGCTACAGGCCATACTTTATAACACATACCACAACACCTTTATGTCACGTCATATAGCTCGAGACCATTCCCAAGCCATATCGTGACCTTGTCACGTCACCTCTGACATTCCGCTACGTCACCTTTACGTCAACTTCCAACTTATCACGAGTACGGTTCCTCACGTACTCTCGTCACAACGTGACACCTCGTCACATTCCCACTACATCACTCTTACGCTACCCTTCGCCAATCGCAAGCAGGACCTCTTAATTGACCACGTCACTTAGTGACGTTGCCCAGTCATGCTTTTGCTGCGCTACTCAGATACCTTCTAGCCACTTTGCACTTACTTCTAGCCATAAGCCAGTCACATGGCAACACTCGTCGCCTTGGACTACTGGCCATATCTCATACTTCGGGACACTGTTCCACAGTTCCCGACACTGTACATCAAGCCCTTTGCCCATCACTATGACATCACCTTTATTTTCGCGACACGCCATACGGTGTATCGCTGCACCTCATGGAGTACACTCCTCATGTACTCCTTTACAGGACTACGCTATATCACCACTATGGCACTCACGCCATATGGTGTATCGTTCCGCCACATAGAGTACACTCCACGTGTACTCCCTTCATAGAACTACGCCACATCACCATTATGGCACATACGCCATATGGTGTATCACTCCACTACATGGAGTACTCTCCACGTGTACTCCATCCACGATACTACGCCACGTCACCGCCATGGCATACACGCCATACGGTGCCTCGTCTCACTACACAGAGTACACTTCACGTGTACTCCATCCACTATACTACGCCACGTCACCGCTATGGCATACAAGCCATACGGTGTATCGTTCCACCATATGGAGTGCACTCCTCGCGTACTCCATTCACGGCACTAGGCCACGCCACTACTACTGCACATACACTACCACCACACTTCACAGCACAGTCCACAACACTACACAGCACGCTTCCCAACTACGCCCAACACTTCATCACCTCACGTCACATCGCCACTACACAGTGAATCCTATAATACTAGCAGCACAGTCCACAACCTAATACTAACAGCACAGTCCACAACCTAGTCAACTAGCTAGCATCTAACATTTAATATAAAAGTGAGGGATAGAGAGTTATACCATCGGCGGGATAACCCGTGTGTCGCTCATTGATCGCCACCGCGATAACGTCGAAAGGAACGTACGGGGTGGCTACACCGCGTACAGTGACTGTTTAAGCGTTTGTATAGCTAGGTGTGGTCTTGGAAGGGCCTAAAGTGCCTTGATGATGCTGGCAAGGAGCGTATCACGGCGGATCTCGCTGTGTACAGTGGCGGTCAGTCACGCGCAATGACTGTCCATCACGTGCAGTGATCAACCCACCACATAAAGTGGTGGTTTGAGCCTAAGGCTGGGCTAAGGGAACTGCCGGAGGAGCCGTGGAGGCTTGGTGGTGGCCGGCACGGTGGCCTACGGTGGCTGGCCGTGCACTGTGAGGGAGGAGAGGCCGTGGGAGAGTGAGAGAGAGTGTGCGGCCGTGGGTGGCAGATCGGGGCCGTGGGTGGTACCGTTGGGTTCGTGGTGGCCTGAGGAAGCCGACTAGGGTGGTCGTTCGCCGTGGGTGGCGGCGGACGGCGGCGGATCGGGCTAAACCCGTGCGGTGGAGAGAGGGGCTTCGAGAGGTGGAGGAGAGGCCTATTGGCCGTGGGTTTGCTAGAGGAGGAAGGGGGAGACCTCAGGAGTCTCGTGGTGGTGTCTGGTGGCCAAGCTGACCGCACACGGCGGCGTTAGGAAGCTGTACAGTGAACCCGTGCATGGGTGAGCTGTGTACGTGCGTGGTGGAGGAAGGTGGCTGTATGGGAGGGGCTGAGGCCGCTGGAGGTGGCCGGTCGGTGGCAGGGGAGGCTGCCGTGGGAGAGGTGGCGCCGGAGGACGGTGCACGGCGGCGTATGGACTCCTAAGCCCATTCGGGCTTGCACCGTCGAGGGAGGAGGAGGGGTGAGCGTGGGGAGGTAAGGCCGGCATGGGTAGACTCGCCGGAGGGAGGCGGTTCCAGTGGTGGTGGCCGTGAGGCTCACCGACGCACGGCGGCGCCTGGCTAGGGCTGGAGGAGTTCGGGCAAGAGAGAGGGCTGCTGTGTACGTTGCAAGCCGAGAGAGGAGAGAGAGAGGGGAGGGAAAAGTGAGGGAGAAAGAGAGAGGGGCTGGGGTTTTATCCTAAAACCCGACGTCTGGGGGTCTATAAAATGGTCTACGATGACCCTTAAACACTACTTTAAAAACAAGTAAACGTTTATTTATTTAAAAGCATCGAGGGGAAAAAGGCTAGAATATTATTTAAAATAATATTCCCTCATCATTTATAAAATGATGAAGCTTTACTTAAAATATTTAAAAGAGTAAAACTATTAATTTGATTAAAGGTTCCCTCATTATTTAGATCACATAATATTTTAAATAACTGGAATCATTTACATAAAATGATTCCCACAATTATAATATTTTTGGAGCTCTTCAAAGATGTTATAATTGAATTATTTAAAATATTATTTAGATAAATAACGATGAGAATATTCCATTTAAAATACTCATAACTTAAAACACAAAGATAACTTTAGAAATCACGTAGTATCTTTAAAAACAAGCCATCGAGGTATGGCACGCATAACGGGGCTCTTAAACACTAGAGGGGAGGAGCAGGTTGTCACATCACATCTGACGTAATTGCTTACGTCAGAAGAAGGAAGGAAGGAGCAGGTCTATCGCATCTGACGTAATAGCTTACGTCAGAAGAAGGAAGGAAGAGCAGGGTGTTACAACCAATTGTGTCAGGTTGTCTGATAGTGGTGCATCTAGAAGATATGGACAAAATTAAAGCTAGGATTGAAGGTTGGAAGAATAAATTATTATCAAATGGTGCTTAGGCCTTATTGTTAAAACATGTCCTGATGAGCCTCCCCATTCATTTGCTTTCCATTGCTCAGGTCCCTTTATCAATAATGAAGAGTATTGGTAGAAGTTTTAGCAATTTCTTTTGGGGTATTAAAGATGGGAAACCAAAAAACATTGGAAGTCTTGGGAGAAACTATGTCTACCTATCGTGGAAGGGGGACTAGGCTTCAGAAGTTTTCTGGATACCCAGAAATCCTTATTTTTGAAATTCGCCTGGAAAATTGTTACAAAAGATTCTTTATGGTCCAGATTCTTCCAAGCCAAATATGTTAAACACTATCATATCTCACTCTTGGCCAAGGGTAAGGGTACTCGGTTTTGGAGAATGGTTCATTCATGTATCCTGAATATTCTTAAGTTGACAAAGTGGAAAATAAGGGATGGAAATGTGGCTTTTTGGTTGGATAGATGGACGGATGATAGGCCCCTTGGAGTTGTATATCCAGTTGTGGGAGACTGCAATTTACAAATTAAGGAGTGCGAGGTGGAAGATGGTTGGGATGTAAACCTATTAATTAATCTCCTTGGTGATGCCAAGTCTGTAGAAATCTTAGAAACATTAAGTAAGGCAAGGGATGGGGCGGATGTGCTGGTGTGGAAGGAGAACACGAACAGGAAATTTACATCTATGAGTGCATGGCAATGTATAAGAGTTCGTGCTCCAAAACTTCGATGGGCTGAATGGATTTGGTACACTTGTATCCCAAAAAATATTTCAATCACCATGTGGAAGGCGTTTAACAATGCACTAAGTGTTGATGACAAATTGAAATCTATTGGCATCCCAACAGTGTCAAAATGTGATTGTTGTTTACAGGGAGGGTATGAGGACTTAAACCATGTGCTTGCAGCAGGAGAGTTTGCCAGAGAAGTTTGGTATCGTGCGGCAGCTCAAGTTGTTTTGTAATATCAATGGCACCACATGGCATCAAATTATAAATTTTTGGTTTACTAAGGCGTCGAAGAACTCACAAATGGGGTAGATTTTAGGCATCTTGCCTTCTATTATAACCTGGAATCTGTGGATCAAGAGGTGTCATGCAAGAACAGAAGGGGCTTCACAATCTGCGGGCTCAGTTTGGTTTCAAATTAAGTCATGGATGGAGAGAGTTGGCAAAAAATTAAAAACAAAAAAAAAATTGATCAACTTACGGGATGAAAGGATCCTAAAGGAGCTCAACATCCCAATCAAGACGCCAAAACAAAGGACTACTTAGCTTGTAAGTTGGCAACGACCGAAACCAGGGAGAGTGAAGCTGAATGTCGATGGGGCTTCAAGAGGAAACCCAGGATTGGCTGGGGCAGGAGGTGTGATTAGACATTCGGGTGAAAATTTGATCATGGATTTTTCGGCTCATATTGGTATAGGCATTAATAATTATGCGGAACTGCTGGGTTTGCTACATGGTCTCCGTATGGCAAAAAATATTGGTATCCATCAGCTTTGTGACGCCCCTAGATTTTTGCTTAGGATCGGACGGATATCTGAAGCGTCGGGACATGCAACACAAGGTTACTTGCCCTCATTCATGACATATAAGATGCAATGTTCCTAACATGCATCTAGCATTATGCAATATTCACAGCGGATAATTTTTTTTTCTAGCAATACTATGCACCAAACTGAAAGTATCCCAAATACTTAAAACATAATTCATACAAAATGATATACTAAATAGCTGAGATCATAATGCTAGTCCAAAATGGCTATTATCAAAAGAGTACTGGAGATGCAACTTCATAGTACATGTAGTAATTTAAGTTAACTACTATATTAACATTGATGTTGCACCGTCGCTCAATTGACTGTGTCCAGTTGGTCAAATCCTGGTTCTTCTTCGGGTCCTGTGACAAGATCTACCATTAGGATGGGAATGGTAATTGGGACTATCAAAGTGAGATTTGATTACAAATCTCAGCAAGTTATCAGAAAACCTCCACACAGGTTAATGATGCATGCATGGCAGTAAAAGTATGAATGCATAATTAAAATCATAAGTAATCATAGCATAACTTGATAAACCACATAACATAACTGACAAAAGCGTGAACTGAACTTGACTTGCTTAAACTGAACTAGACTTCAACTGAGACTTCACTTGATCTGAGACTTGACTTAACATAAACTTCATCTGAGACTTGACTTAATATAAACTTGATCATAACATGATTTGAACGTGAAATACATGAAATTGGAATCTTATTCAATAGACTTAATCATTAAAGTGACCATACGGGTGCTACATAGGTCCCCTTGAGCCGTGTGTCCCTGCCAATTACCGCATCACAACACAGGTATCTGTACCAGCTGTGAGTGCGTTAATATGTACTCCACAGTTGTTGTGGCCCCACGTATTCTACGTGTCACAATTGTTGTGTCTCACGTAGTGTATGCTCCATAGTTGTTGTAGCCCCATACTTCATGCTTTACAGTTGTTGTGACCCCATGAATTGTTTGTGTCACACTTGCTATGGACACACTTAAAATAAAGTATGGCTCCATCGGCGTTAGTGCCTGGCGCACTCCGGTGACCAGCTAGTTAGGCCTCATTCGCAACCTGTTGACTGTAATTCATCAACTCAGGAAATTTCACACCTATTTAGACACTCCAGCCTAAACAAATGAGTTCTACTAAGATATTACCTCATCCTAGCGCTTAGGGTCGTGATTGACATGTCTGTTCTCGAAATACACAAATTATATTCGAGACAAAACGTGACTGAAGCACGAAAGGACAGAAGTCCTGACGTAACATAACATAACTTGAACATAACTCAAAATATATGACTTACTTAAAATAGAAACATTCGTAACATGACATAACATATAACGGACAACACACTTAACATGGCATACTTGCAACATTGAATATTACATGACATGACATACATGTAACATATAGCATACTTAACTTAACATGACATACTTGCAATGTATAGTAATATGTGACAGAATATCTTATGTAATAGATGAATAACTCGTGACAGAATAAATTATGTGTAACAGATAAATATGAAATGACTTGGCATGACACATGTTATAACATACATACATACATACATTGTAGTTCCTTTACTTATCACTCATACACATTAAACTGCTAGTAAGTTGAAAGCTAACTTACCTCGATTTTTGTATTTTCTAGACAAAACTCAAACACGATCACGTGGAACTGAAAAGTAATGATTTCTAAAAGTTAAAAATTAATCACTAGAAATTAGAAATATGGAAAAAAATATATATATCAATTTAGAGTAAAAATATCATTTTACCCTCTATATGTGGAAAAATGACCATTTTACCCCTAACTTAAGAATTTTGTATCCTAACTCCAAAAATCACCAAAATCTACATACCTCATGTAAATTTTGTCCTAAACTCAAATATCTATTCAGAAAAATTTAAAACTAAACACAACCATTAAATTCTATAGGGGCCAAAATTGTGAGTTTTCTTCTAAGTTCAAAACATATTTTTGTTTCTAACCTTGATCAACCTCTTGATCCATGACTTATAAAGATGTGATCTTAAAATAAAAACATCACATGGTTTAAAAAGGTATTCTAAAACAGATACAAGCTTCAACCCAAGATCACATGGTTAAACATCAACCAAAAAAATAAATTTAGACAAGGACATCATCACATTGGCCTAACCGAATATCTCCTTGCATAAAATTTCATATCTTAGAAACTAGCATCAAACATATTCAAAACAACATTCTAACATGTATATAAGAGAATAAGGATCCACAAATAAAAATATCAAAGTCATTGGATTAGGATTAAACCATAAAAGATTTAAACTCTCTCAAAACTGAAACTGTTTTTCCTCTTCCAGTTTCTAAATTTTTAGATCTAAGGAAATTTTTCACCAAAACTTTTAATCATGCAAAATATTCTCAAGACATAATCATATACACATGTTAACAGTACTCCATAAAAATTTCGGAGCAAGATCTATCTATTAGCTTGGTCAAAAACTCTAAAATATAACACATTCTCCAGTTTATCGCCCAGCTTAACCTTTATGTTGAATAACTTTTTTTTGATCAAATGATCTCCAAATGAAACCAATAAGATATCCACGTAAACTAGACTAAGAAAGGAACAATTTTCATGAAGGAAAATTTGTGAGCAAACACTTACAAAATCTTCGAATAAGATGCATAACAGAGATCAGAAAAACTGCCCGAGAGTATCTTTTGTGTTTTATCAAAGAAAAGTGTAAATGAGGATTGCTTTTCGTGGGAAGTGGACAGGAGAGCATCTTACACAAGTTATGGAAAGTGATAGGACTAGAATAGATTTTGAGTGTTGGCCTTTTCTTCCCATTACAATAAACAAAAATCAGCCCCAGATCTTTTCTCAAGGTGGAGTGCAAAAATGAAAGAGTGAGGTAGCCCTTTAGATTTTTTTTCTTCAAAACCTTCTAGGCCTTCTTTTGGAAAGATCTGGTCAGCCAAGTGGGGTGCAAAATTTAGCCAAGAAGCAATGCCAATGAGACCAAATTCGTGGGCCTAAACCGAATGGACCTAAATTTTGGGGTTTTAAGAGAGTTTGGGTTGCTATCAAGCCCAAATCCAATATCTCTTGGCCCAATCAATTTTTCAATGTTAACAAGGTTGGATAATGATGTTCTAACATAAATTTGAGTGATTAATAGCATGTGAAAATAATTTAATCAAGCGATTAAACACATTGCTAGAAACTGATTCTTTTAGGTATTTGAGGTCAACTTTATGGTTTGGATAAAATCGTTCAGGATTTTGGTTTCAATCATGCTTTTGAGTTCACAGTTAGACTCCAACCATGCAGGATTTCACTAGGGTGGATATCCTCTTTAGTTTGGCACAATTTGATTGGTCAGATGTAATAGGGTTTTTACTTAGGTGGCATGATCTCACACCTTGATTCCTTTAAATCCATCAAACATTCCTCATGGTGCCAAGTGTCTAATACTATTCACTATGTGTGGCTAAGATCTTGCCAAGTGTCCAAATAAAACCTCTCTAATCTAATTTGAACATTCCACACTGTAATTTTGAAACACTGTAATTGGTGTGCATAACGAGATTACTATTCACTCCAGAAAAGTAAATTATAAACTTAGCAATAAAAATTCTTAAATATTTATATTAACCTACAGTGAAAATCATTTACCGAAATTCAACCTCGAAGTACCTTTAAAAATAATTTCTTAGTTTCAAACAGGCGTTTCGTCTGAAAATATGAAAATAGACTTATTGGGCCATAAAATTTAAAATAATCAACTAAGTCTAATGGCACAAACTATAAAGCATTCTGACACTTATAACTATCTCAAATAATTAGAATCACACTTCTAGCACCACAGTGAGTGATAACATAGACTATGTTGACAGACTAGCACCTATGTGATTGGTTAGCTCATGAAAACTTACGGAGTTTTCACGAGCTTCCTAAAACCAATAGAAATCTCACCATGGAATTTCTAGCAGGCTGTTACAAGCTTGATGTTGAGCTAGATTCCTTAATGGTGGTTAAATGGTTCAAGGAGCAGAGGTGTGAAAACTGGTACCTGGAGGATTATTGGGAGGAAGTGATGGATGTGGCTAAGAATCTACAGTTTCAAGTATCTCACACATATAGGGAAGGGAATGCCTTGGCAGATTTTTTGGCAAGGATGGGAGCGGAAGGATATAGCTACCAATGGTGTTCTGCAATGGTTGTTCCATCGCGGCTAAAAGGAATATTGCGGACAGAAAAGATGGGGCCACCTCATGTTAGACTGATTTAATTTATAATCGAAGTTTTTTGGGTTCTAGTATTGTGAATTTATGTAATCCTCCGGTTACTGAGGTTGTTTCCATAGTTTTTCCTCCGCCAAAAGAGAGGACTTTCAATAAAAGTTTAGAGATTTAAAAAAAAAAAAGAAAAAAGAAAAAAGAAGGTGAGATTGTTCCCAGCACTCACATTGGTCGTGTTCAAATATCTGAAAATTTATCCTTGGATAATGTCCTTGATGTTCCTTATTTTAATTTCAATCTCCTCTCCATGAGCAAACTAACCCAATCTTGGAATTGTGTTGCCTTGTTTTTTCCTACATTTTGTGTCTTCCAGGACCTACACACGAGGAAGCTGATTGAATGGGTGTACTTCGCAATGGACTGTACTACTACAAACCCATCCACCCTAATGTTTCCATGCATTTCTTACTCACCACACCATCCCTTCTTCTTTATGGCATCAATGGTTATGCCACCCCTCGGTTTCCTATTTGAATAAGGCCATAAATTTGTCTAGTAGTCCTTTTCATTATGATGTTTGTACTCGAGGAAAATAAACCCGACTCTCATTTGAAACAAATTGCAATAAAAGTGATTTTTCCTTTAATCGTATTTATTGTGTAATTTGGGTTGGTTATCCCACTCCTTCCACATCTGGAGCACATTATTTTTTAACTATAGTGGATGGCTTTTCACGTACCACATGGATATATCTTATGCGTTTTAAATCTTAAACCTTCACATATCTTCAACATTTTCATGCCTTAGTAAAAAAATCAATTTCAAACTTCCATTCATCACATTCACACCAATAATGGCCAAGAATTCTTGTCTCACAACATGCAACAGCTTTTCTCCCAACATGGGATCATTCATGAACGCACTTGTATTGACACCCCACATCAAAATGGTGTTGCAGAATGTAAGCATCGCCATCTTCTCAATGTTGCCTGATGCTTACGTTTCCAAGCTAACCTTTCGATCTCTTTTGGGGGCGAATGTACCCTCACTGCTACTTATCTCATCAACTAATCCCGCCCCACCTTGGACAACAAATCCCATACAAACTATTATACGACAAACCTCCCTCTTATGCTCATCTCCGTGTCTTTGGGTGTCTCTGCTATGCTCAAACCTCTCGCTCCAACCATGATAAAGTTTCCCCAAGAGCTGTCAAATGTATTTTCTTAGGATATCCTCATGATCACAAAGCCTATTGTGTATATGACCTTCATACCCATCGCATCTTTGTTAACCATGATGTTACCTTTGTTGAATTCGAATTTCCCTTCCAACATCACTCTCCCGCTGCCTGTCGTGGAGATATGTGATGTCAAGGTTAGTTTTTTTTCCTCGATTAAGATGGTAGCAGATCTAATGACCAAGGGACTGTCGCTGAAGAAATTCGAAGAACAAGTGACCAGAATGGGGATGAAAGATACCCAGGTAAAATAACCTCATGGTTAACATGCATATGACTTAGGAAGTTCTGGGGACACTTAGAAAAGTAGAGTTATGGAGAGTTACCAAAATAAAAGGTTGGTCATTTCTAAATTCACTGATAAGGTAATTAATGAAAGCTTCATGAATGACTTTAGAGGAAGTACTTAATAAAAGTTTAGCGCAGCTTGATTATCCAAGTAAAGGGTTAATTATTTCTAAAGTTGTTGATAAGGTGATTAAGGAAAACCTTAGGAATGGCTTAGGGAAAGTACTTCACAAAAATCTAGCACAGGTCGATACATCTGTTATGTATTTGACTGAAGTCATCAATTATGATATGAATGTTTATTCATTCATGGAGAATTGATGTCATTCACTAAAGATTTAGTGATATGAAGTTTGATTATCCGAGTAAAGGATTGATCATTTGGTTGAGGAAGTGTCCAGAGACACACGCAATTGATTTAGTCAAACGATTGTGTCCCTTACCATTGGTTGTGCCCTTTGCGACCAACTAGTGCTTTATGGTCTATAAATGGAGACCATTTGTGCAAAATTCATTTGTTTACAATTCCTCCGTCAAACACCAACTCGTGGGACAAACACCCTAAGGAGATTTTCTTGGAAAGGCACCAGCACGTTCATGCTTCATTTTCTAACACATTCATCTCTTTGTAAATCTAGGATTGTCGTATATGAACATATACTCTCTCTCTCTCTCTCTCTCTCTCTCTCTCTCTTCAAGCCTCAACAACCTTTCTGTTCCTCTCTCAAGACCTATTTACTGTCATGACAAAACCTATTGACCAGATTGGTTTTCCAACTGCATGCTCTTCCATGCCTAGCAATCCATACATGGTAAACAAGACTAGCAACAACCAACGGGAAAGGAGCATAGCAACACCACCATCACACGTCTTTTCCTCCACATTGTAACCTAGTTACACAACACCTCCCTCAACCTTATACCAGCATCAGGGCTACGAGAAAGCAATCAATGCATGCTCCTCCAAGTCTCCTTCCTCAAACACAGATAATGTCGACCACCACCCTCATGACAACAATGCCATGTCCAAACTAAGAGCCTCTGTTTTGCAACCTCAAAATAGAGCACCCATGGTCAACCTAATTGCACCATCACTCCGACAGACTACTTCACCGGAAGGACCACTGCAGTGCACGGGTTGCCCCTCCCCATTCCAAGCCAAAACCGTCACTGCCTCCACATGACATCTAACTCAGCCTCTCTCGCTCCTAGCGTAAGCTCTCTCTCATACCACCTTTCTTCCTCTCTCTCTCACGTTAGTTTTCTCTCTCTTTGTTCAGCATTCCTCTCTACCTACGCTTCTCTCTCTACGTGAAAACAATCACTCTCTCAATTAGTCGTCATTTGAATGTTGAGATAAGATAAAAAGAAAATCTGTTAATAATAGTGAAATGGTTTAAGTTAAGATGTCTTATGAGATTTTGAGAAATGAAAGAGAGAAAAAGTTGAATAAAAATATTATAAAATTAAAATATTGTTATAATATAATTTTTATTTTTGAATTTACAAAAATTAAATTATTTTTATGTTTTGTTTGAGAATTTGGGAAAGTTGTAATGATTAAGTAATTAGATGCAAAGCTCCCCTCCCCCAAACTTACCTTCCATCGAGTTCGGTCAGAGGGGGTGGGAGCTTAGGCTCCTCCCCCCTCACCCTCTGTTCCTTTCCATCTGTTTTTTCATTTAGTGTAGTTTTAGTTTTTATTTTCGTGTTTTTTCAGGCCAGCCAAAGGGGATCCGGCGTTCGTGACTTTCCGGCACTCGACAGGTAACACGCGCCCTACTAGGAGACTGCCCTGCCGCCGATCTACAAAACCTCCAATTGCAGCCTCCATCGGAGCAGCGCGTAGCCCGCACTCGCGGGTCAAAGATTTCGGAGTTCGCCAGCGCGTGGCTGCCACGCGCCACCAAGGAACATTATGCCGCTGCAACGCGCGGCCGTTTCTGACTTGGCACCTCTGGATCTTCCAAGCCCGACCGTCGGTCCTCCCTCCAACTGCTTTTTTGTGCACTGTTTTTTCATTTTTACAGTGTTTTCACAATGTATTTTCCTTAATGTATCGTCTTTACTTTCTAGAAAATAAAAATCAAAAAATGTAATGCCATTCAGACCTTGGTCCGAATGGATTTTGTGTCCCCGCTCCGCGTTGACGGAGAAGATGGGGTTTCCAACTCCATATCCCGATTAGTCGGGTATGGAGATTTGTTTTGTTGGGTTACTGTTACCTCTATCTTAGATAGAGGGGTGCTGTCTCTCAGACTTCTGTCTGTAGAGATTGCCGTCAGGACTAGACCATGTCAGCCACGAAAGTGTGCTGGGAAGCTTGTAACGATTGTAATTGACTTTTTAAGTCAACTTTGTATGTCCCCGCTCATGAATGGAACAAGTTCCGCTTTTATAAAAAAAAAAAAAAAGTAATTAGATGCAAAAGTGAAAGATTTCAAATTGAAAACTGTTTGTATTTGAGTATTTGGATATTGAGATGAAGTGAGGTGATGTAACACCTGGGCCTCAGGCCTAGGCCCATGAGATTGCCCAGCCCATTGAAGGAAGGAAGACAGCGTAGTTTCTTTTCGTTGGGTATTTTCTGCTTTCCTTTTCTTCTCCCACATCCCCCGACAGTTTTTTCCCCTTCCCCTTTTCTGTTTCCAGTTTCTCTCATGAATCATGCTACAGCCACTGCTAGGGGCTCCCGCTAAGGGCTCTCGCTGGGGCGTAGCCTCACTTTTTTATGTGTATTTTTTAAGTTTTATATATATATATATGTTTTTAATATTTTTTAATATTTTAAAAAAATAAAATAACTTTAAAATATTATTAAAAAACACTTCCTTAATCAGAAAGTAAAAAAAAATAATTATTAAAAAATACTTTCTTAATCACCAAGTAAAATAAAAAATATTTTTTTATAATTTTTTATTTTACTTCATGATTAAGAAAATATTTTTTAATAAAATTTTAAATTCTTTTTATTTTTTAAAATATTTAAAATTATTAAAAAAATCTATATAAAAAAATACTTAAAAAAAACACATCAAAAATCAAGCATACACGCCAGCGGGACGTGTAGCATTATTCTTCTCTCATATACTCCATTCATCCCTCTCCCCCACATCTCTACAGTTTAATCTCCACCTGTTTCTCATGCATCTTCAATTTCCTCACCTTGTAGGTTTTTATTTTCTTCTCCTAGCAAACCCATTCTTTTCCCACTCACCCCCCCCCGGGCGAATATCCCTCAATAGAACGAACCACTCTCAAACTCTCCCTCTTCTACGAATTTCTTCCTTGTCATTGGTGCTGCGAGTTTGTGGGTCCCCTAATTTCGTAGCAGTTGAGCCTCCTCATTGGAACGGTATTGAGCGATGGTAAGCCCTCTCCCATTTCTCCTTCGTTCACACAACACTCACTTCGATTTTTCACTCACAAATTCACTCATCACTGATCGTAACCACTCTTAATTCCACATTTCCATGATTAAATCCCCGCGGGTCTTTGCTGTGCACCACTATAGAATGCCACTCTCGATTTTCCCTCAACACGCAGGTAAACTCCACTGCCTCTATTTCTCACAATTTGATTTTTCCTCTTTATTTGATCTCAATATCGCACATCTGAATTTTTTTTACAAATATCTAACAACAGTGGTCCCTGCAAATCTTCCCCTCCCCACCATGTTTCACTGCTATTTGAAGATCACTGGGATTCCCTCACCAGTACTAGTAAACCCTCCCAAACCTTGATCCATGTATAACAACGTATTTTTACTTTTAAAAATAAATACTAATTTTGTGTATTTTCCCATCAAACCATCATATTTTAATTCTCTCTTTAGAGTAGAACTTGTCCATTTAATTTTAGCAGTGAAATTCTTGACTCATTCAAGTCGACCTATGCTCAACACACTTAGGTAAATTTCTCTCATGTTTACTCATTTGTTTTTAATTATTTCATCGTGTGACACCTTCAAGGATGAAACTTATTAATGGTATTGTTGTTCGTTCATAGGACAGTGAGTTTGTATTTGGACGGCATTGTTTCGCTCTCTTGTTCCACCGGAAACCACACGACACTAGGTATAATACTTTGATGTAAATTGCCCAGTCACATAGTTACCTGTGCAAGATGAATAAAATATGATTGATGGATTTTGCTTGTGATATAAATGTGGATAGATGAATTTATTGGCTGTGCGTTTTTCTTATTGTATTGTTGTTGGGAATGCCCTTGGTTGGAAGAAAGGTATGGAGGAAGTGTAATTGGGGTGGTTGTGTGGGATGTGTTATGAGTTGTGTCGAGGTTCCGGGTTGACGTATGGTCTATTTTCGGATTTGAATGTTGATCGTTAGATTAACAATGGTGGTTGCGAGTTGAGTTGGTTACGGTGGTTGATATGGGGTTTGTGTAGAATGTTGCACGCGGGCTTATGGTGTTGGATTGGTTGTGATGTTGGACTAATGGATTGGACTTGTAAATGAATTAAACTACTTACAAACTTGTTGTATTCTATTCATATGAGGGTGGAAATTCTTAGTTAACTAAGTATATATGCTGGATTAGTTATTAACGTATGTACAAATATTATAATATAGGTTATCGTGATACGGTTAGAGTATAGTTCCAGAATTTAGAGAATATACTGTAAGAATCAGGTAAGTGTGGTTCTTATGCTAAATTTGTATAAAAAGAAAAATGAACTGAGGTTGATTTGAAAAATTGTGCATGTTATGTTTTAAAAGAAAATGTGAAGAACAAGCTCAATTATGTGTTCTGTATTCACTCATGAAATCAAGAGAAAAATGCTTTTAAACATGAATAGTGTAGACATGAGCAAAATTTGACATGTTTTTAAAATTTGCAAAAGAGCGAATGTGAAATTTGAGAATTGTTGTACATGTGATATGAAAATGTTTTGGATTTGATTTTGATCGTATGAAAATGATATGAATATGTTCAGCATGTGGTTTGTTATGATATATATCTGAAAAACCTTTAATATGATATAATGATATGATATGATATGATACAATATGATATGATAAGAAGAAGATGTTCATTTATGTTTTGCCAAAGTGTTTCTTAATATGAATAGTTGGTTTTTGAAATATGAACAAGATTGAAATGTCGCTTTGAAATGTTGTTAATCTATTTTGAGATCTGCATATGAAAATGAAATTTTCCTGCATATTGAACTAAAAGGCTCTTGTTGTACACACTAGCGTATGTGATTTGCTTCCTAAGTTGTTGATAACTCATCCCTTATCTTCAAATATTTTTCAGATTATGTGGAGGGTTCAGCTAAGGATCAGGAATAGAAAATGTGAGCAAGGCTAAGCTGAGGATAGATTTCTGATGTCTATTAGATATGTTTTGTATTGGGTTCAGTAAGACTTAAAGATTATCAGATTATTATGCTGTGACTGTTGGGAGATTGTGGACCCCTTGGATTATATTGTTATTGTAGTGATGAATTTGTGGAGATCATTATGTGTCGAATTGGAAAATATGATATTGTTTATTGTTTTTGAGAACTTTGGAGATTTCAGATGTGTTGGGAGATAGGTTTATTAGTGAAATGTAGTAATTTTTTGACCCATTTGGGTACAGGGCATTATAGTTGGTATCAGAGCCATGTTTGAGGTTCTGTAGACTATAATATTTGAGGTTTTGGATATTTGTGGGTTTTAGGAAAAAAAATTTAGATTTGAAGTGTAGACATTTACGGACTGCAAGAGATGATTCTATTGATATTTAAGGTTTTAGAATATGTAGACATTAGGAAATGTGTCCTATGAAATAGCATGTTATAGATTTTGCAAATGTTAAGAACTGATTTCATGATGTTTGAGGTTTTAGATTCTGTATACTTTTACAAAATGAATTTTGATGAGATTTAAGGTTTGAATTCTATAGACTTTATTGATTGAGTTTTTGGGAATTTCTCCATCTTGAAGAGGTTTCTCATGTATACGTATCGACACGTATAGGAGTTGAGGAAATAAATTTCAAGTCTCTTCACTGCGAGTGCTCTGATCGTCGATACCCTTGGGTTTCGCTCTAAGTTTATATTCTCCCCAAATACTCAAACCTCTTTATGCCATACTTGTTACACATCGAGCAGACCCTTCCATGAATTTCTTGCAAAATGGTCGGTATGGCATGACTTAACTGATTTTTAAGTTATGGTCCATTTCTTTTAAAAATTTCTAAGTCGTCTTTCAAAAAAAAGTTGTTTTGCCTACGTACATTATTTATTTATTTTTGGTTAGCCAACAACCAACCCATTTGCCAAACTTAATGAAATCTTTTTTACAACTCAGACATTGTTCCAACAAGAATATTTTGGGGTAGTTTTTGACAAAAAGTTGGAACTTTATTCAAAAAATTTTGAAGGATCAACCTTAAACCCAACTACATCTTGGTGACCTTTCCATTCTAGGTGCGAGTCAATTTCTTCCATAGTCACTTGGTGAAGCACACCATTTGTGCCTAAATGTGATTTCAATCATTAGATTAGTTCTCTCACTGATAGGAAGTATGCGAGAAGATCCCAACTTCAACGCTTCATACTTGACTTTCGATCATTCTGTTACAACTACCCAACCCTATCCACCCCATGGGAATGGTTTAGTGTTTGGGTTTCTAAGTTCGCGGATCACTCCAAAATGAAAGGATGGTAAGGATTTCGTGGGTGGTAGTGGGTGGTCATCAACCATAAATGTGTACTTAATGGTGATTTATTGCAGTTGAGATTGGAAAAGGGTATCAAAAAGTATAAGTGAGTGTGCATGGATTGAGTAGACAAGAAATCTTTTTGTTATCAAAGTATGGTAAAAGTTATCTTGATAGGTGCGGAAATGGATTAGACTCCATGTTAATGTATTAATGGATCCTAGCTTTTAAATTTTTCTCAAAGTTATCAGAGTGAGCAACAAAAGCGTGGTTTTTGGTAACAGGATGGTTTGAGAGTAAACATAATGACAATTGAGAAATTAGTTGTGACTTGAGATCGCTTAGGACTTAAATCTCATGTCTATAGGTTTCAACATTAAGGATTACTCGGAACAAGAGATAGTTTTTTGGGACCTGAGGTAAAAGATAATAGACATTGATGTGTTATGAATATGAAATTGAGGAAGTGGTGAATTTATTAGAGTGTGAAAATGAAGCTTGGCATGATGGGTTCAAATTAAATTAGAATTGAGTATTTAGAGAATACACTGCAAGAGTCAGGTAAGTGGGGTTCCTATGCTATATCTGAATAAAAAGGAAAATGAACTGATGTTGGCTTGAAAAATTGTGCATGTTATGTTTTAAAAGAAAATGTGAAAAACAAGCTCAGTTGTGTTTTCTACATTCACTCATGAAATCTATATGAAATAGAAAAATTCTTTTTGACATGAATAGTGTAGACATGAGCAAAATTTGAAATCTTTCTAACATGTGCAAAAGAGCGAATGTGAAATCTGAGAATTTTTGTGCATGTGATATGAAAATGTTTTGGATCTGATTTTGATCATATGAAAATGATATGAGTATGTTCAACACGTGATTTGATATGATATGCATCTGAAAACCTTTGACATGACTTATCTGTTTTTACTTTGATTCTAATTTTCGTTCTGATATGATGATATTGGTTCACGTGATATGGTTGGTACCAACATGATATGATATGATATGATATAAGTGCACCCATTTTGAAAACAAAGTGGTCTTTTACGTGTTATTTCCTGTGTGCACACTCGGGGCTCCGAGAATGAATAAGGAAAAGTTTCACAATATGATATTACCTGATTTGGCCACCGGGGATTACACAACCTGATCACGGGAGTTAAACATGGTATATGATATGATATGGTGATATGATATTATACGAAACGATACGATACAATATGATAAGAAGAGATGTTCAGTTATGTTTTGCCAAAGTGTTTCTTTAATATGAACAGTTGGTTTTTGAAATATGAACAAGATTGTAATGTCGCTCTAAAATTGTGTTAATATGTTTTGAGATCTGCATATGAAAATGAAATGTTTTTTTTTTCTGCTTATTTAACTTTATGAAAAGGCTCATGTTGTACATACTAGTATATGTGCTTTACCTACTAAGTTGTTAGTAACTTATCCCTTATCTTCAAATATTTTTTAGATGATGTGGAGGGTTTAGCTGAGGACCAGGAATTGAAAATGTGAGCAAGGCTAAGCTGAGGATAGATTTCTGATGTCTATTAGATATGTTTCGTATTGGGTTCAATAAGACTTAAAGATTATCAATTTACTATGTTGTGACTATTGGGAAATTGTGGGCTCCTTGGATTAAATTGTTATTGTAGTGATGAATTTGTGGAGATCATTATTTGTCTAATTGGAAAATATGAGATTGTTTATTATTTTTGAAATCTTTGGAGATTATAGATGTGTTGGGAGACAGGCTTATAAGTGAAATGTAGTAATTTTCCGACTCATCCGGGTACGGGGCGTTATAGATGATATGAGATTCAATCTCTCTCTCTGTCTCTCTCTCCCACTCTTTTAACTAGCATAAATCCAAGGGTAAATATGTTGCTAGTATGACAGGTTCTGGTCTAAATTCCTAGTTGCTAAATTGCAAAAAATATCCCTGCCTTATTAGTGCTATATATAAGACGGTTTATTATTTTATATTGACATGCTTAATAATTAAAATCAAGAGAAATCAAATGTTTGGGGTTGGTAATATTTTGTGTTTAATCACATGATTATTTGGAGAGACTATGGGAAAATCAAAGTACTTGGTGAGCGGTGATATTTTAGGGTCAAAAGGATTTTTGGATTTCAGGAAATGTAGGCTATGTAAGGGTTTCAAGCTTAGTTACAAAACACGTGTTTAATTAGAAATTGATGTAAGTTACATGCCTATTTTATAGATAATCAGCTTGGCCTTGAAAATATCAAATTAACTCTACGAGATAAGTTTCTTGAGTGTACCCTTACACGTATGTATGGTAAACGACATGTCTTTTATAAAAGTATTATGCATGTAAACCCTCCATTGGATGCACCTTTTTTGTGCACGTCATGAATGAAATGGTTTTGATTGACATGAAAGATTTTTGAATGCCATGATTTGATGTGAAGAATTATGCATAAAATATTTAGGAAAATTCATATTTTATGTGAGAGTTATGCATCAAAATATTTATAACAAACCACGATTTTATGTGAAGAGCTATGCATCAAAATATTTATGGAAGCTCATGATTTTACTTGATGAAATATGTAACATGACATTTTATGCAAGATTACGATTTTATTTGAAATCTATGATATGATAAGACAAGATATAAGACAAGATATGACAAGAAAGTATGCATGTATGATTATGATAAAGTGTGACTGTTAAGATGTGTTATGGCATGTATTATGATATGAAGACAGTACATATGTTTATGGGCATATTGCATTACGAGGTTGTACATGTTAGTAGTGTACCCAATGTATCTTCCTTCTGTATAGATTCCACAACTTGCTACTAAGATTTGCTAATTCTAACTCACATGAGTTAACAGTGGGTACTAGCCTATGACAAGTGAAAGATAAGCTAAGACATTTCATGCACACGTTCGTGTTCATATTATTTATGTATTTAACTATGAGTATGTATATTTTTTCAAGAAACTCAATGTTAGTATGATGTGTTGCTTATTAAATGATAATAACACCCTTATATCTCCATTGATTAGATCTACTTTACAAGAACTGCTCCAAGAATTAAGACTCAAGACTCAAGAAAAGTTTTCTCCCCGCCTAGGGAGTGGTTTGTCACTACGTGCATGGCTCTTGCCGGGGGCACCCTACCCCCTCCAACATTGCAAGCTAGGCAAAGGACGTTTGCGGATTTGCTCTTTCTTACCCCTCAGGCTATCCGTGAGGTTTCTATTCCGCTCCGACAGCCCAAGTATGTGGATGGAGAGGTTTTCGTGCAATTTAATAAGGAAAAACTGGATCGCTCTGCTGCCCCGTTTTGTTTCTCAATGGTATTGAATTTTTTGCGGCAAAGGCCTTCTTTGGATCGTATTAGAGGTTTCATTCATAGCAAATGGGGACTTTCGACGCAACCAGTGGTTTCAGTGATGTGCAAGTCACAGAATGTTTTTGTGAGATTCCCGAATGAAGAAGATTTTCTTAAGGCTCTTTCTCGGAGAGTTGTCACATGGAAGGGGCTACCTACTAGACCTTTCAATGGTTGATAGACTTTAAAGAAGATGAGGAATCGGCGTTGGTGCCGGTGGGGATCATGCTACCTGGCCTCCCTCCTAATCTATATCAAGAATCATATTTACGGAATATTGTGGAGCCGATTGGTGTCTTTTTGCGTAGGGATAATACAACACGTTGTGCGACCATAGCAGATGGTGTGAGGGTTTGTGTGCTCATGAATATTGAACAAGATCCAATTTCTTCCATTTGGATTGGAATGCCGAGACACCCTACAAGTATATTCTAGGAGGTGGAGTACGAAACTCTGCCTGCCTTTTGCTCTTGCTGCAAAGTGCAAGGCCATAATCTGAAGACGTGAAAGTCTAAGCTGACCGAAGGAAAAGAGTCCAAGAAGTTGAAGACTATTAAATCAAATAGAGTCTGGGTCCCTAAGGAGAAGGAAGATGACAAGAAGGCAAAGAACGTGCAATCTGGAAAGAATTTAGAGTCTTCCCCTGTCTTGGTTCTGCAAAACTTAGAGGCCAATGATCATATTTTAAATGACGGGAATGATGCTGGGTTTGTGTCATTGGAGATTGAGGTTGATAGGGAGGAAGAAGAGCCTTTAATGCTTAAGAAAGATCCGACGACGTGTGGAGAACCAAGTGGGACCAAATTTGATAGCGAATTAGTTTTGGTGCCGGGTTCTGAACAGCCATTGAATGTTGTGGTTACTCCTCCCATGGATGCTTTGAAAGATAATGGTGCGGTACAACCAGAAGTAACACAGCCTACTGAATCGAAGGACTTGCAGATGGTGATTTTTAATCAAGAACAGGTTTGTATGGAGTCAAAATCTGATGATGAGGGCAGTATGCCTCATCCTGTGAAGGACAAGGATGGATCCTCTGACTCTAAACTAACAATAAAAACTGCAATTCCCAAAAGAATTTTAAGAAGTTCTTCAAGGGCTCCAAGCAAGCCCTCTCACCAAACTCAATGATCAGCAAACTTATGTTTTGGAATATTCGAGGTCTTGGCACCTCCAAAAAGCGATTGCGGCCGCTGTTAAGTATACATAAATCATCTATCCTTTTTTGGGCAAAGCTGTTCCAGGATGATCATCAACTGAGTTACTGGAGGAGTTTCCTATCTTTAACAACTGTCTATCAAATGCAAACCATGCAGGCAAAATTTGGTTTTTTTGGAATGCTGGTCTACAGGTGGAAGTCATGGGCACTTCAAATTAGCATATTTCTTTACTTATTAATTCCAGTTTTTTTTATTTTAGTTGTCTATGCAAAATGTCAGTACTTAGACAGGAGGTCTTTATGGGCCGATTTGCTTGTTATCAATAACTTGCAGTTACCTCATGTGTTTATTGGGGATTTTAATAGTTTGCGGAATGATAGTGAAAGACGTGGTGGAAGTCCAAGGTTGCTTATGGCAATGGAGGACTTCTGTTCTTTTATTGATAATGGCGGACTGGTGGAGATGTCTTTTTCCAGTAACAAATTCTCATGGTGTAATGGACAAACTGGGATGGCACGCTCATAGGCAAGGCTTGGTAGAGCCTTATGTAATATGAAATTTATGGATCTGTTCCCCTCGGGTATGACTCAATACCTGCCCAAGAGATCCTCATATCATTCCCCAATGCTCTTGGGTCTCTCAGAACCTTCACCTAGGTATGGTCCTGTCTCCTTTAAATTTTAGTTTATGTGGACTACGCATGAGGATTTTTGGATGTTCATCTCTAGTTCTTGGTAGGTAGAGGTTAATGGAACTGGTTTGTGGAAGCTAGCCGAAAATTTGAAAAGGCTAAAATAGGTCCTTAGAACTTGGAATAAGGAGGCTTTTGGTTGGACTGGGAAACATATTAAAGAGCTAGAAATAAAGGTGGAAGAAGGAGAAGCTAGTTTGCAAGAAAGGTTCTCAGAAGATGTCAAAGTGATGTTTTAGCTAATAAAATGGAGCTTGATGTCTGGTTAAATAGGGAAGATGCTCGCCTTTCTCAACAATTTAAGCAAGATTGGGTTTCACAGGGGGAAGTGTCGTCCTCTTTCTTCAAAGCATTACAGTCTAGAAAACATAACGTGGTGATGGAAATGAAGTTAACTGATGGTCATGTGCTTAACTCACCAGAAGGTATCCATGAGGAGGCTTGTATTTACTTTGAGGACTTTCTTAAAGCTAACCTGACGAATTCTCTGCCAAACTTGGCTGAGTTAATTGTGGGGGTTGTTTCGGAAGAGGTGAATAATTTTTTTGGCAGTTCTCCTTTGGTGGAGGAAGTTAAAGATGCCCTGTTCTCTAATCCTAAGGATAGCAGTCCTGGTTCGGATGGCTTTGGATCGGGTTTCTATCAGCATTGTTGGTCCTTAGTACAAGAAGATTTATTTGAAGCAATTACTGATTTTTTTAGCAAGATTGAATTTCCAAGGATCTACACTACCTCTTATATTGTTTTAATTCCCAAAGTACAAAATCCCACGTCGTTTGGGAATTATAGACTGATCAGTCTTTATTCCGTGGTCTATAAAATTTGTTCTAAGATACTAGTGAACCAATTTACAACACTCTTTAGTAGAATAATTTATAAGGAGCAAGAAGCTTTTCTACCGGGTAGAACTATTTTCGAAAATATAAGTCTCACTCAGGAGCTTATTCATGATATCAATAAATCAGCCCGAGGAGGTAACATTCTAATGAAAATTGATTTTGCAAAAGCCTATGACACGATTGACTGGAAGTTCTTATTTCATGTAATGGAAGCTTTTGGTTTCTCTGTGAAAGTTCACCAACTACTGATGCAATGTGTTACTACACCCTGGTATTCTATTGTTATGAATGGCACTACAAAGGGATTCTTTAAGGGTGGAAGAGGTCTCCTTAAAGGAGATCCTTTATCCCCGTATTTATTTATTTTAGTAGAGGAAGTACTTTCCCGATTGATCAAGAAGAAATTCGTAGATAGAAGAATTAAGTGTTACTCTCACCTGTGACGTGGCCCTATAATTTCTCATCTATTATACACTAAATAGCGCCAAATCTCATATTTTTTTCTCTAAGAAAATTAATAATGCTAGACGGAGGCATCTATTATCCATCACTCAGTTCTTGGAAGGAGTGTTTCCGTTTAAATATTTAGGGGTGCCAATCGTTTCTGGAAGATTGAAGTTAATACATTTCCAAGATATTATTCAAAGAATTGAATTAAGGTTGAAGGTTGGAAAATTACCTTTCCGCTGGGGCGAGGTTGATTCTCTTAAAAAAGGTATTGCCGAGTATGCTAACTCATCTTCTTTCGGTGATGCATGTTCTGAAAATGGTATATATTCAGATTAATAAGATTTTTAGTACTTTTTTCTGGGGCTCTAGTAATGGGAGTCCTAAGAAAAAATGGATTAAATGGGACAAACTATGCAAACCGGTGGATGAGGGAGGGATTAAGTTGAGGAATTTAGTTGACGTTCAGAGATCATTACATCTCAAATTTGCCTGGAATTTGATATGTTCAGACTCAATATGGCAAAAGTTCTTTTCTGCAAAGTATATGCATGGTATGCACCCGCTGGAGATTAATGCTTCTAGAGGCACCTGGTTCTAGAAATCTTTAGCTAAGAAAATACCTATTGCTCTCCTGCATTCTAAGTGGATAATTCGTGAGGGGAATGCATCTTTCTGGAAAGATAATTGGCTGAGCTCTGGTCCTTTCAAGGAGCAACACCCGATTGTGGGTGACTCAACTTTGAAGGTGAAACATTTTATGCTAAATAATAACTGGGATTTGGATAAACTGGAACAGTTAGTAGGGCCTAAAAAATCCAAAGATATTGTCAGTGAAATAAAGGGTCGAAGGCTAGGTGATGATAAGCTCATTTGGTTGGGAAATTCGGATGTATCCTTCACATCCAGGAGTGCCTAGAATCTTGTTTGGGTCAGTAACCATAAATGTCAATGGTCGGATTGGATATGGAATGTAGCAATTCCTAAAAAGTTTTCTATGTTTATGTGGAAGGCCCAAAATTCAAGCCTTAGTGTGGATGACCGTATAAGAAGACTTGGAGTGCCTTTAGTTTCCAAGTGTGCGTGTTGTCGACAACGTGCCTTGGAAGACATCAATCATGTGTTGTATAATGGTAACATTAAGGTGGCCATTTGGAAATTTAGCTCAAACATTTTGGGAATCCCATTTGTCCCAAACCGGTCTTGGAAAGCAATAGTGGAGGCGTGGTTTCAGAGAGTATCAAAATCATCACAACTTCGCATCCTTATTGGCTTTGTACCTGTGATCATATCCTGGAACTTATGGAAGTGGAGATGTAAAGCCAAGATGGAAGGTAAGAAGGAGAAGGTTCATGTTTTATGGAGATCGGTAAAGTATTGGATTCATTAGGTTGGCATTAAAATTAATAAGGCTTCTCGGCAACTGGATAATGACTTCAAGGTTTTAAACTCTTTGAATCTTCCTATTAATGCAAGGAAAAAGGAAGCTTTTAAGGTAGTGAGATGGGCGAAGCCAAAGAGAGGGTGGCTTAAAATGAATGTGGATGGAAGTAGCATCAATAATCTGGGAATGTTGGGTGCAGGAAGAGTAGTCAGAAATGAGTTTGGGAAAGTGATATATGCCTTTTCCTAATCGATTGGTCACGGTAGTAACAATCTTGTGGAAGTTATGGCCCTTCGGACAGTTCTTAAACATTGCAAACGATGGGGGTTCAATAACCTTATTATTGAAATAGACTCTTTAATAGTAGTGAATTGGACTAAAAATGGAAGATATACTCTTTGGTACCTAGAGGACTTTTGGGAAGACAAGTAAATATGTTGGGAGAGATTAACTTTTATGTTAATCACATCTATCGAGAAGGAAATAAGGCTACTGACTTTTTGGCCCGGCTTGGAAGTAGTGGTGTCTCCCATGAATGGTTAGGACAGATAGCACTTCCTCATCTGCTTAAAGGGATCATTAGAACATATTCATGTGGCAACCTTAGGTTTGAAAGTGTTGAAGGTTCATTGTTAACTTTAGACGTTGCGATTTGGCTTTGGTTATAGGTAGTCTGGTGTTGATAAGTAGTCTTGATATAGTTTTTTTGGTACATGGGATTTTTATTTTTTGTTTTCTATTCTTTGTAAACTCTAAGTACTGCGATTGTTACCACGATATTCATCCGCCACAAGTGAGGGCTCATTAATAAATTTAGGCAGGGGTCACTATTGGACATGTGACTACCGTCTCTTCATTTAAAAAAATGATGTGTTGCTTACTGAGTATTAAACTCTTTTCTTTTTATGTTTTTATGTTTTAAACTCCCCAGGTGATGATCTTTATGAGGTTGGAGCTACATGACAGGACTTGGCCTAGGGAGGCCGGAGGCAAAGGCCTAGACAATTTATAGCTTGCTCAGTTTTATGATTTTCAATTTTAATAAGTTATTTTATTAAGCATGTGAGACTTGATTGATAAAATCTTTTAACTTTATTTATTTTAAATATTTCACTAAAGATTGATTTTATTTATTTATGAAGTCTTTTGCATCTAGCATTTCATTAAGAAGAAAAAGATTCAAATTTAGTTTAGTAACACTGTTTTTCCAAAATTTCTAAAAATTACTTTATTCTTAACCCTAGGGGAACAGTTTGTTACACCAAATCTACACTAACGATTGTTTAAAACTCTCCTTTGGTCATCCATCATTGGAAACATTCTTAATTAAGCTCATGATCAACTCCCTTCCCCTGCAGGAACCTTATCGCTCAAGAATCTGTCACTAACGATCGGTCCCTTCACTTGTCGATTGGATATGCCAATTAACAATTGTTTGATGTCTTTCATGATAAGACGATACTAATATCCAATTTTTCAAACTTAACTGTCAAAACGTCCAACTTCCAGACATTGAAACCCCTCGGCTTCGTTGGACGACACGGCATTCTCGTTCATTAGCCACATCCCCTTTCAATTTTTCAATGTGTTACTTTGTGATGGTGGTCATACGTTATTTACGGTACCAATTATCAGACTGTACACACAAACATATATAAGATTCAATAAATGCATTCTCTACTTTGGTGTGAAAGGAAGTCACAGGTTTGCAACTTTGTTAACGACACATTTTTCTGCATTAACACCTATGCACACGAATAAATATATACTCGTTGATTCAGTATATATTCCCACGTACTCAATGAGTTATTTTTTGCTGCCAGGTGGGTTATGCTCAGATTTATAATCTTTGATAGCAAGATCCTGGTGGGGGCAAAAGAAGGATGAGAGAAAAATCAACTGGGTAAGTTAGGATAAAATGTGTGACTCAAAGTTCAGGGGGGGTTAGGCTGTAGAGATCTAAGAACCTTCAACTTTGCATTATTGGCTAAACAAGCATGGAAGATACTACATGAGGATGGTACTTTGCTGCGGAGAGTGTATAAAGTTACGTATTTTCCGAAAGGCAATTTGTTTGAAGTTGGTCTGGAAAATAATCCTTCGTATGCGTGGGAGGGATATGGAAAGCAAAAAAGTGGCTAAGTACAGGCTATAGATGGAGGATAGGAGATGGAGAAACTGCCAAAATTTGTAAAGATCACTGGACATGAAGCACTATGGTTAGAAGTTGGTGACACCAGAGAAGCTGATATGAATAAGACAATTGACAAGCTTCTCAACAGCCAAACAAAATGGTGGGAAGTAGATAAGGTGAGAGCTCTATTCGATCCAAATCTAGTTGATGAAGTTTTGAAGTTTATTATCTGTCCAGGATACTAACCAGATAACTGGACCTGGACTCAAGAGAAAAATGGCATTTTTAGTGTCAAAAGTACCTATAGGCTATTTAGAGACAGAAGCCAGGCCAGCACAGGAGAATGTTCAAGCACCACCAACCAGCAGGCTCTTTGGAAAGATTTGTCGAAAATGTCTATTCCAAAAAAAATTAATATTTTTGCCTGGAGAGCATGCAAGGATGAATTACGGCCTACACAGCACAACCTCAAGAAAAAAAGTGTTCCCACTGAAGGAAAATGTTGTTTCTGCAAGGAAGTGGTGGAAGATACTCCTTATGCACTTTTGTTTTGTTCAGCTATTACGGTTTATTGGAAAAAGTATGTTCCGATAGTGTAGAAATTAGACAGAAATATGTCTGTCATGGACATTGCACTTACCTTGAAAGAGAAAGGAAGTGGGGACAATCAGACTACTCTTTTCCTGTAGCATGGAGCTTTTGGCATAGAATCTCACGAAATAAAACATGAAGAGAATGATGAATATAAGCAAGAAAAACAAGAGGACATTGAGCAACAAAGTTGCAACACACGATGGAACATATGCAGCAACAAAAGCAAACATGAAGTACTCTGCAATGATAAAGAAATGCATGCTGCAGGAAAATTTGAAATAAAGCACACTGCAGAAAAGAGAAGTGAAAAGCAACAACAAAAGGAAGAAGAAAAGCAAATAGAAAAAGGAGGAGAGTGTTGTCACAGAAAAGCAAGAGATCATGTGTGAAATACATGGCAGCACACAAATGTCAGGAAATCAAGAGAACTGCCTAAACCATGCTGTTGCAATAGATTACTTGTAACTAAGTAGAAGATTAAAATTAAGTTTAAGAACTTTTTCCTTCTGTTTTTATAATGTATAAATAGCGGTAGTTTCTGTACCATCGAGACTTAGATCAATGAGAAGGAAATCTTTCTCTTAACTGGTTATGTATTTCGAATTCTTATTCAAGTTTTAACACGGTATCAGAGCATGACTTTTTTCCTGCTGTGTTTCATTAACCTGCAAACAACGTCATCTCGAAAATCATGACAACCTCTTCCTCTTCTTCATCTCCTTCTTCCCTTGAGGATCCAAATAGTCCCTTCTTTCTACATCACATTGACAATGCTAACACTATCATTGTCTCACCTCCATTAACTAGTTCAAACTACATTTCTTGGAGCAGATCATTTCTGCTTTCTATTTCTATCAAAAACAAATCAAGCTTCCTAGATGGCACAATCACACCCCTAACTTGTTAGATTCTTCCTATGTTCCGTGGCTAAGATGCAACAATATCCCTCTAGCATGGATTCTGAATTCTGTCTCAAAAGACATTGCATCCAATGTCTTCTTCATGACTGCAGCCAAGAAAGTATGGAACAAGTTGAAGGAACGTTTTGCACAACCTGATGAGGCTCGGATCTATCACCTCCAATATAAGCTAAGTTGTACAAGGACATCTCTCTATAAGTGATTACTTCACACAACTTAATGCTATTTGGGAAGAATTGCATAGCTATAGACCTCTTCCATGTTGTTCATGTGGAAAGTGTACCTGTGATGCCTTGAAAAATGTTGGTGATGTCCAACAAAGAGATTATGTGTTTAGATTTTTAATGGGGTTAAATGATAGTTATGATGCTGTAAGGGGACAGATCATCTTGTCAAGTCCTTTGCCTTCATTGGATAAAACATTTTCACTAATCTGGCAAAAAGAAAGACAAAGGCAGGCAAGGAACACTACCCTGCCTACCTCGAAACCTTCTGCTTTAGTTGCCTACCAAAATTTTTCAAAGAAAAAGGACAAGTCAGACCTGGTTTGCCATCATTGTGGTAAGGTTGGGCATACCAAGGAAAAATGCTACAAGCTAGTGGGATTCCCACCAAACTTCAAATTTACCAAACCAAGAGTTGGGAACACTTCTGCTGCACCTTATTCTGTAAATCAGGTTGCTGCTTAGATTACTACCTCAAGACATGAAGCACCTGCTCCAAATTCCTCTCAATTGAACCTCTCTCAAGCACAAGCACAGCATCTCATGGATCTTGTCAATGCTCAATTTCCTCAGATAAGCTTGGGACAAAAACCAATTCTGCCTACACTAGGTCCTGCCAAATCTGACCCTACTAAAACTAGCTCCTCGACCACACCATATTCAAATTTAGCAGGTAATCATCACTGCCTCTCCACTTTTTCCATACCTGCTGATCACTCTCGTGCCAATACTCTGGATCAATGCAAACACAGTTCATCCTCCTAGCATATGCACTCTGATATCTACAATACACCATGGATCATGGACACAAGAGCCATAGATCACATGGTGTGCTTCACCTCCTTCTTTGACAGTTCCCCTTCATGTATACAAGCCTTTGTGCAACTCCCAAATGGTACAAGGGCTCAAGTCACACATATTGGCACTGTTAAATTATCAGATTCACTATTCCTAAAAAATGTCTTATGTGTGCCCTCATTCACTTTCAACCTTATTTCAATTAGCAAACTCACTCAAAAACCAAACACATGTCTATTTTTCTTAAAGAATCTTTGCTTCATTCAGGTCCTCTCTTCATGGATGACGATTAGACTTGCTAAGATTCGTGCTGGCCTCTACTATCTATTGCCTCCTTCTCATGACAGCAGCATCAACCCCCCTTTAACTTTTCCCAATCAAGCTCGAGTCAACCAAGTGGCTATACAAAAAGATTTTGATCTATGGCACTTTAGATTAGGACATTTATCTCCACAAAGAATGAATTTAATTCATTCTCTTGTTCCTAATGTAAAGACCAAGGATCTATCTCACTGTAAAATCTACCCTTTGGCTAAGCAAAAACATGTTTCTTTTCTTCCAAGTGTGTCCACTAGTTCATCTCCTTTTGACTTAATTCATTGTGATATATGGGGCCCATATTCTCAAGCATCAATTCATGGCTTTCATTACTTCTTAACAATTGTGGATGATTATTCAAGAATCACTTGGGTGTTTTTAATGAAACTAAAGTCAGACACAAGACCTATCCTACAATCTTTCTTTCAGCTCATAAACACCCAATTCAATAGCAAAGTTTAAGAAAATCAGAACTGATAATGGCCTTGAATTCGGGATGACTGATTTTTATAAAATTCATGGCATCATTCACCAAAAAACCTATGTATACCCCTCAACAGAATGGTGTTGTTGAGAGGAAACATCAACACCTATTGAATGTTGCTAGAGCACTTCTTTTTCAAGCTGGTTTACCTATTGCTTTTTGGGGGGATGCCATCTTGACTACAGCATACATCATCAATAGAATTCCTACACCCCTCCTTTCGAATCAATCTCCCTATGAAAGGCTGTTTTCCTCACCACCCTCATATGCTCATCTTCGAGTTTTTGGCTGTTTAAGTTATGCTAGCACTCTTAAGCACCACAAGACCAAGTTTGAACCTTGAGCCAAACCTTGCATTTTCCTAAGATATCCTGCAAACATCAAGGGTTACAAGCTCTATGACATAGAAACTCATTCAACCTTTATTTCTAGGAATGTGATCTTTCATGAAACTGTTTTCCCATTCCACTCTTCAACCTCCACTCCCTTCTCTCATTCCTCTTCAGACATTCACTCTTCATTCCCTAATAATCTGGTTTTGCCCCCTCCACCACCAGATAGCTACTTTTCACCTCCTCTTGATGATCTGCAAACTACCCCATTAAATTCTCCTCCCCAATCTCATCTTGACACACCTCCTCTTGAGCCACCTTTGCCTTCTACCTCCTTTGATCCACCTCCTCTTTCATTTAATGAACCCCATGTCACCTTAACTCCTGATCCACCTCCTCAAAGATCCACACGAGATAGGCATCAACCTACCTATCTCCAGCAATATCATTGTCAGATAGCAGAATCCCTACCTCTCACTCCATCCTCTTCATCCTCCACATCTCATCCACTCAATCATCACCTCACCTACAAACACCTCTCTCCATCTCACCAATCCTTCTCTGTTTCCCTCTCATTATTTTCTGAACCTCACTCCTATAGCGAAGCTGTGAAATTTAAACATTGGCAAGATGCAATGCAAGCTGAACTTAGTGCCTTGGAGGAAAACAACACTTAGACTATTACCCCCTCCCTCCCAACAAAACTGCCATTGGTTGTAAATATGTCTACAAAATAAAGCTTAAATCTGATGGTTCTTTTGAAAGACACAAAGCTAGACTTGTGGCCAAGGGGTATACTCAAAGAGAAGGTTTTGATTTCCAAGAAACATTCAGTCCAGTGGCAAAACTCACCATAGTTCGTGTCTTCCTTGCATAAGCATCTATTCACAACTGGTACTTATCTCAAATGGATGTTCACAATGCCTTCTTACATAGAGATCTCAATGAAGAAATTTATATGGAAATCCCACCAGGTTATAACCTTCACCAAGAGCAGATTGAGGGGGAGACATTAGTATGCAAACTGAATAAGTCCCTCTATGGACTTAAACAAGCATCAACGCAATGGTTCTCAAAGTTTTCCAACTCACTTACTTCTATTGGATTTCAGCAATCCAAATCTGACTATTCTTTATTTACTGAAGTTAGTCAAAAGGGGTTCACAGCTTTACTAGTGTATGTGGATGATATCACAGTGGGAGGTGATTCTCAAGAGGAAATTAATTCACTCAAAACTTACCTTCACAGCAAGTTCAAGCTCAAAGACCTTGGACCCCTCAAATATTTCTTAGGTTTAAAGGTTGCAAAGTCATCTTCTAGAATCAATATTTGCCAAAGGAAGTACACTCTCGAAATATTGGAAGATGCGGGTTTACTTGGCACTAAAGCTGTCTCCACACCTATTGAATTGAACCACAAGTTGAGCCACACCACTAATGAGATTCTGCAAGACCCCACAGCCTACAGAAGGCTCATTGGAAGACTCATTTATTTAACAATTATCAGGCCAGACATCACTTATGCTGTGAATGTTCTAAGTCAGTTTATGGACACGCCTTCACAAACTCATATGCACTCAGCCTATAGAGTTCTCAAATATCTCAAAGGGTCCATAGGTTAGGGCATCTTCTTATCATCAAGATCACCTCTACACTTAAAAGCATATAGTGACTCTGATCGGGCTGCTTGCCCCAAAACTAGGAGATCTGTCACAAGCTTTTGTGTGTTAATTGGAGACTCATTGGTGAGTTGGAAATCAAATAAGCAAGTGACTGTCTCTAGGTCTTCAGCTGAGGCAGAATATAGAGCATTGGCTACAACAAGTTGTGAGATTGTATGGCTTATTGGTCTGTTAAAAGAATTCAACATCAACCATGAACAATCTGCTCTCTTGTTCTGTGATAACCAAGCAGCCATTCACATCACAAAGAATCCTATCTTCCATGAAAGAACTAAACACATAGAGTTGGATTGTCACTTTGTTCGAGAAAAGGTTCTAGCTAGAATAATAACTCCTGTCCATGTTGCCTCAAAGTTCCAATTGGCAGACATATTCACTAAGGCTTTATCATCTTCTGTTTTCCATTTTTTATTGTCCAAGATGGGAATCCTAAACATCTATGCCCATCTTGAGGGGGAGTCTCACGAAATAAAACATGAAGAGAATGATGAATGCAAGCAAGAAAGACAAGAGGATATTGAGCAACAAAGCTGCAACACACGATGGAACATATGCAGCAACAAAAGCAAACATGAAGTACTTTGCAATGACCAAGAATGCATGCTGCAGGAAAAGTTGAAATAAAGCACACTGCAGAAAAGAGAAGTGGAAAGCAACAGCAAAAAGAAGAAGAAAAGCAAACAGAAAAAGGAGGAGAGTGTTGTCACAAAAAAGCAAGAGATCATGTGTGAAATACATGGCAGCACACAAATGTCAGGAAATCAAGAGGACTGGCTAAACCATGCTATCGCAGTAGATTACTTGTAACTAAGTAGAAGATTAAAATTAATTTTTAGAACTTTTTCCTTCTGTTTTTATAATGTATAAATAGCAGTAGTTTCTGTATCATCGAGACTTAGATCAATGAGAAGGAAATCTTTCTCTTAACTGTTTATGTATTTCGAATTCTTATTCATGTTTTAACATAGAAGGAATAAAATGGTAGCTGATTAGAGTTGTATAGACCCAAACCAAGCAATAGAACATGCCTTCTCACTGCAATATTTGCACATGGGAGCCAAAGTCGTGCCAAACTCAAAGATAAGAAAGTATTGTTGTTGGAAACAACCCCTGCTTGTTTTTTAAAGTTGAATGTGGATGGAGCTATATTTTTTGATCGGCACAAGGCAAGAATTGGTGTTGTTGTAAGAAATGAAAATGGAGACATTGTCTTGGCAGCTAGTAAAATAGAAATTGAAGTACAGGAACTAGAAGACATAGAACTATTGGCTATGTTTAGAGGTCTCAAAATATGTGCTAATATGGGGTTTCAAAAACTGATTCTTGAGAGTGATAGCTTGCTGATGGTGAATGAAGTCAAAACTAATGGGGTTTCCTATTCTATGCTAGGAAATCTGGTATGAGAGGTCAAGAATCTTCAACTTGCATTTGCTGAGTGTTTCGTCCAACATATTGATAGATATGGGAATGAGGTAGCACATAAATTAGCTAGACATGCTTGGAATGTTGAGGAATTTAGATATATGATGGGAGAATGTTCCCAAAGTTTGTTTCTCAAGCTGTATGGCTTGACAGAAACTTGTAATTGCTTCTTTCTATCAATGATATTGGTTTTTCCAATAAATAAATATATATATGTACTCGTCGTTTTGAATTTTGTTCCATTTCGGTGTAGTATCTTGTACATTATAAATCATTAATCCATTTCATTTTGGCTAGTTTTTGCCAATTTTGATCCATTCCAACCCTTTTTTTGGACTATTTTAATGGCAATGTTATAATTTTATTGTGTTTGGATAGCATTTTTATACATTTCAAATTTAGATGGCATTAATGTGATTTTAAAATCTAAAAGGAATTTATATAATTTCATTTTTTTTTTGTAACTTTAAATATGTTCTATCATTCTTTTCTAAAAATCTTTTTTTCTTTTTTTTTGTCTCAACTCAAGTATGCGGTTTTTTTAATATTATATTTTAATACCAATATCTCTACCTTTTTTAAGAGAAATTCTAAGTGTACTTAAGAAAGACTTCTAAAAATTTTAATTGTCCACGTGTCAGCTATTGATATTGCTAAAAATTATGATATCTGAAATTCAAAATTTGAATTTAAAAAGAAAATTGATAAAATGAATCTCATAAGTAAAAGTATAAGTAAGTAGTTAGTGCATGTAGCATTACTTGTTTTTTAATGTTTTCAACGTATATTTGTTTTATATGTCAGTAAGTTCTTCCACACACACATACTGGAACACACCGATATCGAAATATTCCGTTTCGTACTTAAACTGAAATGATTACCATAACGGTATTTAAAACATTTGTTCTTTTTTTTTTTTTTTTTGATAAAACAGATCATCACCCTTCATTAAGATAGGACTTACAAAGATGACGTGAAAATAAGCCAATTACATTCATTAATAGCTTCCCAGTATACTTTCGTGATTGGCATGGTCTAGTCCAAACGACAAATCTCTACGTACGTATGTATTAGAGAAATACCACTTCTGTCCACGATAAAGGTTACAAAGCCCCCATACCCCGACTAAGCAAGGTAGGGTTCACCAAACCCCACCAGATCCGTCAACGCGGAGGGGGACCACTACACACTTCGGACTAAGGTCCGAAAGCACTACTTTTTTGGATTTTTATTATCCTAGAAATAACATTACACAAAGAAAATTATAAAAGAAAAGACTACATAAAAGAGGCTGATGTGGCGAGTGCATTACACAGCAGCGGATTGCATAAGCAGTGCACAAAAGAGGCTGCTATGGCTCGTGTACTACACGTGCCACACTGGGTAGGAAACCGACAGACGATCTCAGAGGACTCACAGAAACCAGAAACGTCGTGCGTGGTGTTGGAAGAGGGCTCCCGGGTGATGCGTGAAAGCTAAGCGCCGAACGACTCCGAGAACTTTGACCAGTGCGTGCGGGCTACTCGCCGCTCTGTTTGACGCCGCATTCAGTGGTCTTGAAGATCGGCGACTGGGCAACACCATGGCTGGACGCATGCTGGCCATTGGGCGACGGGAAATCCTAGATCTGTGCTTCTCCCTTGTAGGCCTGAAAACACAAAAACAACAAAAACACAAAAACCAACCCGCTACAAAAGA
This sequence comes from Pterocarya stenoptera, assembly GCA_003123785.1. NCBI lineage: Eukaryota > Viridiplantae > Streptophyta > Magnoliopsida > Fagales > Juglandaceae > Pterocarya > Pterocarya stenoptera. Next base: position 225,191 of record QEOT01000317.1, read on the forward strand.
GGAGGGAGGAGGGAGGAGGAATGGAGCCGAAGCTCCCACCCCCTCTAGCCGGATCTGTGTAGGGAGTTTAGTGAGAGGGGAGAGTTTTCTAGAGAGCGAGGAGTTGACCAGACAATTCTTTAAAACATTTGTTCTAATACTAACTTCCACACATGTTTGAATAAGAGAAAATTTGAAAATATTTGAAAATTGTTTAGAACTTTTTAAAATTTTTTAAGATGCATTGTTTATTGTGTTTTGTGAACTTAGAGAGGAGAACTTAAATAATTTTTCAAATATATCTTGAATTTTTTTTTTTTTTTTTTTGAAGAAAAATATATCTTGTATTGGGCTTTGTGAATGTGGATACATAGAGTTGTTTGAATATAGCTCTTTAGTATAGTTTTTGTTTTAGTTTTGCACAAATTGTTTTAGTTTGTTTTTCTTTCACTTAATCTAGACAGGTGATTAGATGAAAAGTTGAAAAGTAAAAATAAACTTTTTCAAAATGAAATATGTTTGGATAGAAGTTGGATATATTTGAAAAAGTTTGAGAATTTGAAAAAAAAAAAAAAAAAAACTAACCAAACATGGCCTAAAGAGGAATATATTAGGGTTAGAAAATATATAGCTTTATATTAAAATTGACACGATATTATTTATGGAAAGTATCTGCTTGGAATCATGTCTTTTTAGGACTATTCTGGATGTATAATGCAATTTTAATAGTCATTTTCCATTTCAGTTGGAAAATGCAGCCAGATGTTTGGAGTAGTATAAGTGATCAAGGGGTAGTAACTCATATCACAGAAGGAAACTTTGCGCAGAGTTCCATTACTATTAATGGTTGGCTCCCCAATTTCTTATGGGCACAGACATCTCAGGTAATTCAGTCTTATGGTTCTTCATTATCTGCATATGACCTTTTTTTCCTAGGTGCTCATTTTGTATGGGCTTTTAGTTTAATGTTTCTATTCAGCGGACGTGATTAGTGGCAAAAACTTATTAAATCCATTGTTTGGGCTCATAATAAATTAAAAGTTGCTTCTGCTACCCACTCCAGAGCCTTGAGCATTGTCCAAGGCCACGCTGTAGGAGTAAAATTTAACTAATTTGCCCATTGTTCAGCTTAACGGCCGAATTTTTGTTCGTTTCCTTGTGGGCTGGGAGGATTTAACTAACGGGCTAGGTTATTGACCATCCCTTGCCCAACCCTAGACCAAATCAACTGATCTTGATCAACCAAGATCCAAATCACTTTTGATTTGTTGACAGTAAAAACAACCTTTTATGTGATGTTTGTTTAGCACAACGACACATGGAAAGCCTCGAAGAATAAAGATTTGGCAAGGACTAATTTATTAAATTTGGCGATTCAACTCATTAAATTGAACCGGTCATGACAAATATGAATAAGATAGTTTGAATGATAATAATAATAAATAAAAAAAGGCAATACAGTTTGAGCATTTAAAATCATAATAAATTTATGGACTAATTTTAATAAAAAAATATAATATAAATCTAAATAACTTTAAAAGAATGCAATTTATATATTTAACGTCAAATATCCTCATTTATGAAAAAAAATAAATACTCTTAAATTATAAACCCGTTGTAATAAAAATATTTTACTAGTAAAAATTATAACCAAAATTACTTATTTCTCTTCTTAGTGCTGAAAAATCTAATAAGCACTCCCATAGATTAGTACAAGAAGAAAAAAAGCTCATACTTGAAATAAAATTTAAAAAAAATATATGCAAACTTGAATGCCTGGAGTCTTTTCGAATTGGTCAATATTCACACTCTCTCAATTTTAACTTTCAATAAAAAAAAAAAATACTAAAATATTTCTAATTGGTTTGTTGGGTCTAAATCATGACCGTGCCATTAGAGAGATCATGGGCCATTGGAGGACACAAGCCCATCGGAGCCACAGGTCTTCAAAGGCCTGTTAACTAGTATACTGGGGAAATGCGGGATAAATTGGCTTGGGAGGTTGGAAGTTGGGCACGTCACATAGGCCCATCCCACCCCCCCGCCCCCACATGGGCGAAGGGAACAATTTGGGCCCCTAGACCTCACCGCCTTCGGTGGGTGGGTGCTCATGCTTGGATGCCAGGAGGCGGATTGACCCCATGACCGTCCACCCCAACATGTCCACCCACGATGAATAGTAGGGGTGGCCAAAACGTCTAGCAACTCTGACTCCAACCGACGGCCACTCTAGCTCTGGCTTAGACGGAGTTAGATAATTTGGAATTCGGAATTGAATTCGGCAACGATATAGGCTCCAACTCTGAACTTTCTTTTAAACATAAAACGGCGTCTTTTGGCATTTGATATATTGAAACGGTTTTGAAACGACGTCGTTCTATTTCAAATTGAACATCTTCGTTTCGGTGCTTATTGGGGGTCGAAAATGCCCTAGCCCTCTTTTCCCCCTCACTTTCCCGAATCCCTAATTTCCCTCTTCGGCTCTTTAGACTTTCCCCTCTCTGTTTCTCTTCTCTGCACCTGTGCGCCGCTGTGACGCCACCGGTCGCCCAGCCCTACCGTGGAAAATAGTCTCCAGTGTGACGCCAAAACCGTAAGCCGAAGTTTTCAATCATTTAGGGTTTTTTATTTTATTTTTTATTTATCCAGTGCAATTGGCTAATTTTAATGTAATGTTTCCTGAAGATTTCATTGTTTCAACTCCATGGACTACTAGCAATAATTTTATACTAGGATTGTTATTTTTGCTATAATTTTAAACTGAGTTATTGATTTTGGGGGGTAATCCAGTTCTATAAAATTAAGACACAATTAGTAGTGAAGAAAATGCAAGTTAGAGATCAAGAAGGTCAGAATTTCACGGATTGTATATATTTATGCATGTATACGTAATATATTTCTCTATGACTTTCATTTTCAACTTATTTTCAAATACAATTAGGTGCTTAATTGCTGCTTTAATTAATTTTCTCATGATCTTATATAAAGTACTGCAACACTTGCACAAGGGAGCCAAAGTTGTGCCAAACTCAAAGATAAGAAAGTATTGTTGTTGGAAACCACAACCTGCTGGTTTTTTAAAGTTGAAAGTGGATTGGGCTATATTTTTTGATCGGCACAAGGCAGGAATTGGTGTTGTTCTAAGAAGTAAAAATGGAGACATTGTCTTTGCAGCTAGTAAAATAGAAATTCAAGTACATGAGCTAGAAGACATAGAACTATTGGTTATGTTTAGAGGTCTCCAAATATGTACTAATATAGGGATTCAAAAACTGATGCTGAGAGTGATAGCTTGTTGAGGGTGAATGAAGTCGGGTTTCCTATTCTATGCTAGGAAAACTGGTTCAAGAGGTTAAGAATCTTCAACTTGCATTTGCTAAGTGTTTCATCCAACGTGTTGATAGATATGGGAATGAGGTAGCGCATAAGTTAACTAGACATGTTTGGAATGTTGAGAATTTAGATATATGGTGGGAGAATGTTCCCGAGTTTGTTTCTCAAGCCATATGGCTTGACAAAAACTTGTAATGTCTTCTTTCTTTCAATGATATTGGTTTTTCCTATATATATACTCATCGATTCATGTATGAAACTTAACTACTCTCACGATCTGATCATCGTTTTGAATTCCATTCCATTTCGGTGTACTATCTTGTACATTATAAACCATTATTCCATTTGGTTAAAAAATTTGGCCCGTTTTGGCCAATTTTGGTCCATTCCAACCCGTTTTGGACTATTTTAATAGTAATTTATTATTTTCTTGTGTTTGGATGATGTTTTTATACATTTCAAGTTTAGATGGCATTAATGTGACTTTGAAATCTAAAAGGAATTTATATAATTTAATTTTTGTTGTAACTTTAAATATGTTCAGTCATTCTTTTCTAAAAACTCATTATTTTTAATAAATCCTCGGCTCTTTATTTATTTATTTATTTATTTATTTTGTCTCAACTCAAGTATGTGGTTCTTTTAATATTATCTTTTAACACCAATATATCTACCTTTTTTTAAGAGAAATTCTAAGTGTATTTAAGAAAAATTTATAAAAATCTTAATTGTCCACATGTCAGCTATTGGTATTGCTAAAGATTATAAAATCTGAAATTCGAAATTTGAATTTAAAAAAAAATGATAAAATGAATCTCATAAATAATAGTGTAAGTAAAGTAGTAAGTGTATGTAGCATTACTCATTTTTTTAATGTTTTCAACGTATATTTGTTTTATATGTCTTCACTTCTTCCACACACACATTGGAACGCACCGATATCAAAATATTCTGTTTTAGTACTTAAATTGAAATGATTACCAGAACAGTATTTAAAACATTTGTTCTAATACTAACTTCCACACATGTTCACACATGTTTGAATAAGAGAAAATTTGAAAAAATTTTGAAAAGTTTTTAGAACTTTTTAAATTTTTTTAAGATGCATTGTTTATTGTGTTTTGTGAACTTAGAGAGAACTTGAATAATTTTTCAAATATATCTTGTGTTTTTATTTTTTGGAAGAAAAATATATCTTGTATTGGGCTTTGTGAATGTGGATACATAGAGTTGAAAGTTGTTTGAATATAGCTTTTTAGTATAGTTTTAGTTTTAGTTTTGCACAAATTGTTTTATTTTGTTTTTCTTTCACTTAATCTAGGCATACGATTAGATGAAAAGTTCAAAAGTAAAAATAATTTTTTTTTTTAAATGAAATATGTTTGGATAGAAGTTGGATATATTTGAAAATTTTTGAGAATTTGATAAAAAAAAGGCCTAAAGTGGAATATATTAGGGTTAGAACAAATATAGCTTTATATTAAAATTGACGCGATATTATTTATGGAAGTAGACCAATATATATTGATAAAATTTTGGAATGAATTCACTATTAGTTCCCACCTTGTAAATACAAAAACTTAACTTATTTGTCCATTATCCAGCATAAGAGCATTGGCATTGGACTAATCAAATGCCAATGCATCTTCATACTTTGGTCAGGTATGAGTAAAATTCTTTATATTGGACTAGCCAAACCACTGAAACTCAACATATGAGCTCTACAGTAAATTAAGCTCCCTAGTCATCTTAGGCTAGACACTATTCACTCACCAAGTAATATTTTAATCATTTCCAACAACCAATATATTATCTAATTATTTTAAAATCTATATTATCCATTTTAATTTTGATAAATAGTTCGTTATTTTCTACCTTATTTTATTTCATTAATAATAATTAAATTATGAAATTAAAATTAAATTATTAATTAATATATAATTCTATTTTCTACCTTATTTTAAGTAAAAATTAAATTATTAATTAATATATGAAGTGTATTTGTAAAATATTACAAAAATTTTTTTGTAAAATGTTATATTATTATTTTGACTTTAAAATGATTAGTTCAATGTGAATTCACCTAATCATAAAATGTTATAACCAAAACTTAAAATTCTAGCTAAAATTTAGACTCTTGCCAATACTCTAACGGCCGAATTTTTGTTTGTTTCCTTGTGGGCTGGGAGGATTTAACTAACGGGCTAGGTTATGCCAACCCTAGACCAAATCAACTGATCTTGATCAACCAAGATCCAAATCACTTTACTTTTTTATGTGATGTTTGTTTAGCACAACGACACATGGAAAGCCTCGAAGAATACAAAATTTTGGCAAGGACTAAGGGCACTAGTATTGGCTTGGTCAAAGTTAAAGATTGGCTAAAATTTAGATAATATGTACTAAAAATACTCCACATTGGATTGACCAAGTCTAAAATAAAATAGACTTTTGCTATAGTGATTGGCCAAAGATAGAGAATCACTATTGATTCACCAAATATTAAAATATTAATTTCTCACTTCAAGAAAATATTAAAATATTAATTTCTCACTCTAATAAAAATACTATTTAGTTTGTAATTAAGAAATTTAGATAGAATTTTAGATGAGTTTAATTAATATTTTTTATTATTAACATTAAATGACTTTTAAAAATATAAATTTTTTAATATTAATTTAATTAGAATATAATTATTATTAATATTCAATTGGTAGAATTATAAAATGTGATATAAATAAATTAAATAAAAAAATTATTAATTTAATAATATTTTATTATTATATAGAGAGTAAATAGCTAATCCAATGTGGAGATTGAATGTAAATAGAATAGGCAAATGTAAAAAAGTGTGATATTGGCTAAAATTTAGATATGCATTTAGCCAAGTCAATGCTAGTGCTCTAATTCATTAAATTTGGCGATTCAACTCATTAAATTGAACCGTTCACGGCAAATATGAATAAGATAGTTTGAATGATAATAATTAAAAAAAAAAAGGCAATACAGTTTGAGCATTTAAAATCATAATAATTTATGGGCTAATTCAATAAAAATATAATATAAATCTAAATAACTTTAAAAGAACGCAATTTATATATTTAACGTCAAATATCTTTTTTTTTTCCATCAAATATCCTCGTTTATGAAAAAAATAAACACTCTTAAATTATAAACCCGTGGTAATAAAAATATTTTACTAGTAAAAAATATAACCAAAATTACTTATTTCTCTTCTAAGTGCTTAAAAATCTATTAAGCACTCCCATAGATTGGTACAAGAAGAAAAAAAGTTCATACTTGAAATAAACTTTTTTTTTTTTTTTAAATGCAAACTTGAATGGCTGGAGTCTATTCGAATTGGTGAATATCCACATACTCTCTCAATTTTAACTTTCAATAAAACAAAAATGCTAAAATATTTCTAATTGATTTGTTTGGTCCTAAATCATGATCAAGCAATTAGAAAGATCATGGGCCATTGGGGGGACATAAGCCCATCAGGGCCACCGGTCTTCGAGGGCCTGTTAACTAGTATAGCGGGAAATTCGGGATAAATTGGCTTGGGAGGTTGGAAGTTGGGCACGTCACATACGCCTATCTCGCCCCCCACCCCTGCATGGGTGGAGGGGACAGTTTGGGCCCCCAGACCACAGCACTGCATTTGGTGGGTGAGTGCTCCTACCTAGATGTCGGGGGTGGATTGGCCCCCATAACCGTACGCCCCACCCTGTCCACCCACGACGAATACCAGGGGTGGCCAAAACTACTGGCAACTCCAACTTCGACCAACGTCCACTCCAACTCTGGATCTAACGAAGTCAGATAATTTGAAATTCGGAGTCAAAGTCGGAAACGTTAAAGGCTTCAACTCCGAACTTTCTTTTAAACATAAAATGGCATCGTTGAAACGACGTTATTCTATTTCAAGTGAAACATTTTCGTTTCGGTGCTTATCGAGGGTCGAAAACGCCCCAGCCCTCTTTTTCCCCTCACTTTCCCCGAATCCCTAATTCCCCCTCTTCGGCTCTTCAAACTTTCCCCTCTCTATTTCTCTTTACTACACCTGTGTGTCACCGTGACACCGTCTCTCGCCCAGGGCTGCCTTGCCATGGAAAGTAGTCTCCAGTGCGACGCTGAAACCGTAAGCCTATTTATTTTCGAAAGATGCCTACTGCATAAGATTTCAATCATTTAGGATTTTTTATTTTATTTTTTATTTATCCGGTGCAATTGGTTAATTTTCATGTAATGTTTCCTGAAGATTTCATTGTTTCAACTCCAAGGACAACTAGCAATAATTTTATACTAGGATTGCTATTTTTGCTATAATTTTAAACGGAGTTACTGATTTTGGGGGGTAATCCGTTTCTATAAAATTAAGACACAATTAGTAGTGAAGAAAATGCAAGTTAGAGATAACGAAGGTCAGAATTTCACGGATTATATATATATATATATATATATATTTATATGTATGCATGTTTACGTAATATATTTCTCTGACTTTCATTTTCAACTTTTTTTCAAATACAATTAGGTGCTTAATTGCTGCTTTAATTAATTTTCTCATGATCTTATATAAAGTACTGCTAATCACTAACTCAGTAAAAAAAGAAAAAGAAAAGAGAACTGATATATAATTGATAGCTAGTTCATTAATACAAATGAAGAATATATAGTTTCTATGCGCTTATATTATATATCATACAAAAATGTCAGCAAATTAATTCAGCCATTTGGTAGAATCAGGTGTAGTTCATGAGGTCCTTTCTTCCTTTTTGTTTTCTTTCCATGCATGAGGCCGGTGCTGAAATTGAATTGATTCAAATATGTGGCCTTACCCACTACCTTATTGAAGCCAGCTCACAATCTCAAAGAATATTTGTGGCCTTATATTTAATTGATTCAAATATGTTTTATGGTTGATCATATATATGATTGCAACGACACTAATGAATTTAGAAAAGTAATTAGCTAGCTAGTAGAGATTAAATGTGCAACTCCGAGTTGTCACAAAAGTACAAAAAATGTTGTAACATATTCATCTTCTGGTTTCTTTTTCTTATAGAGATTAATATAGACTTTTCTTATAGATAATTAGATATTTTTAACTTGTTTTTCTTTCAAGTGGATATGGATATGGATATGGATGCTACACTTACTCCAGACGATCATACACAAGGGGATGCTTCAGTTCCTACACCGACGACAGGTACTTCCATCCCTATAGACCCACATCTGTAGTTACTTCTTGTGCAAGTAGTCGAGTACCAATAGATGTCGAAGATGAACTTATTCCTAATGAGTCAGATGAAGTGGATCGTAGTGTCGATCGTCCTCCACAACCTGATAAGAGGAATCATGAACATGGGACCATTTCACTAAAATTCCCGGTGATGGTGAGAACCCACAAGGAAGGTGTAACCACTGTGGCAATTGCTATGCCTGTCATTCTAAGAAACAAGGCACGACAGTTTTGATAGCGCATCTGCAGGGTTGTCAATAGTATAAGATACACAAGGGATTGGTGGCCAAAGATCAAATGAAACTAAGTTACGAAACAACGATGACCACCGATGGTAGTCAAAGTAAAAACTATCAATCTCTCTCATTACAGTGAGATGATAGTGGGGGAGTTACAGCTGACATCTATGATTATAATGGATGGGTTGCCTTTTCTCACCATTAAGGGACAAGGGCTCCATAATTTTGTTTCTAATCTGGAGCCCCGATTTCCCATTCCCTCACAGTATAAGGTCATGAGAGACTATTTGAAGATGCATGTCAATAAGAAGGCCCAATAAAGGAGAAGTTTATTAGCACTAGGCAGAGAGTTTCATTTACGACTAATAGGTGGACGCCAATTTAGAACCTTAGTTATATGTGTATCACAGCGCACTTTATTGACAATGAGTGAATATTACATAAGCAAATTTTGAGGTTCAAGAAAATTCAAGATCATAAGGGCTCATCTATTAGAAAGGAGTTAGATGATTGTATGATCAATTTGAGAGATTACAAAATTGCTTACCATCATAGTTGATCATGCAAGTGCCAATAACAATGCAATTGATTGGTCTAAGCAAATTATACAGTTAAAGAAGATACAATTCTTGACAACGAGTTTTATACATGTTAGATGATGTGCTCATATTATCAATCTTATAGTTAATGAGGATCTGAAGGAAGTTAATGAGTCAATTATCAAGGTCCAGAATATTGTCAAGTACGTGAAGACTTCCCCCCAAAGGCTTGACAAGTTTAAGTCTATAGTCAAACAATGGAACGTTCCCATGTGTGTTGACCTTGAACGTTCCCACTCAATGGAACTCGACATACACTATGTTGGAGGTAGTGCAAAAGTATCAGAGAGCTTTCGAGAGGATGGAGGTCAGAGATGGAGATCTCATATATGCTTTGTTAGAGGACACAACAGGAAGAAGGGGGCTCAGACCGCTAGACATTGTTGATTGCGCAAATGTGAGATACTTTGTTCAGTTCTTGAAACTATTTTATGATACTGTTTACCTATATGGTAATTTATACTATACTGCGAACATTTATTTTGAGGAGCTTTCGAGGCCTTATGACCACTTGCAGCAGAGTTGTGAAAGCAGTGTCAGGTTGTTAAGGTATGGTTATGAGGATGAAATCCAAGTATGATAAATATTGAGAAAATGTTGAGAAAATAAACAGATTATTATTTGTGGCTGCGATTCTTGACCCCCAATATAAGTTGATTACTGTAGAGTTTTGGATTAGGGACGTCCTCGATGATGACAAGGCTAAGCAGTTCATTAGATTATTAAAGCATGATATTGAGACCTTGCATAGCCATTACAACAACAATGGTGTTCAGCATTCAAGTGCATGTGGGAGCTCCTCAAGACCGACAAATTTGACATCTTCCTTAGATAACACACATTCAATGAGTTCAACAATTTTGATACGAAGGTGTCATCAAATCCAAGTATCGAAGAATATTATGTAGTATTAATTTGAGGTTGAACGATATTTTATGGAGGATGTTGAAACACCTAGTGATACATTTCATTTCTAAACTTGGTGGAAGGTTAATTCAATCAAGTTTTCAGTTCTTTCCTGAGTAGCGATGTGTAGCACTGAAGACCGTGTGTTGGATGCTTATCGGAATTCATTGGCTCCGAAAACTATGGAGGCCCTCATTTGCACATAGAATTGGCTAAGGTCAATGCTTATTGGACTAGATAGTGTTGATGATACCGAGAGTTATAAGCTTGAGTCGGGTAACTTTAAGTTTTTAGCCTTCATTTTTAAATGACTAATTAGTTATTTCTATTGTTTTAATTGTTCAACTTATAGTTTTTATATTTTTGTAGACCTATCTGTGAACCCCACAATAATTGAGGAGGATTGAGACAGACGCATTATGAGAGGGAGTTTGGTAAATGAATTATGAATGATATCATTAACTTTCATGTTAACTTTACTATTAGTATTACCTTTTAGTTAAGTAGTGTAATGTCTAATTTTATTTAATTTCCAAATCAATGCAGGATACTTGGAGTTGGAGTTATTACTTGGTGCCTGGTAGTGGACCGTGGTGGTGGTGGGGACTATGCTTTTGGATACTTGTTTAATTGGAGGAGTTGGATTAGAGATTAGTGGTTTAATTTAATTCTGATACTTTGTGACTTTGGTGGTGGTGGTCGTGTAAGTCTATGTTGCAATTTTGTAATATCAGTCTGCAGCTACAAATACTCATTAGTGTGTGTGTGTGTGTGTTCTTGTGTGATGTTTATTGTTTTCACTTTGCAGGGATGTGCATTTAGATCTTGTGTTCCTACATGCATGATTGTGTTTTAATGTTTATGATTAGATGAATTTAGGTGTTTTTTATTTTTGCATAATGATGTCTTTTAATTTACATTGTGGATTTATGTGTTATTTTAATAATCATTCATTATGGCTTTTTTATTGTTTGTTGGTTATATTAATCATCCAATTTTTCTTTCTTTTGTTGAGTTTAAATATATAAATTGTATTGTATGTAAATTACCCATCATTGTATTTAGGTGTTTTTTTTTTTTTTTAGTTTTTCCAGCCCAGCCTGAAACAACAGATTGGGCAGGCCCTATTCCAATCGGCCCTTCGAACTCCGACTCTAACTCCAACTCCGGAGCTCCAATCAGAGTCAGAGTCACTCCTGATTGGAGTCGGAGTCGAAGTCGGGACCCAACTTTGTCTTTGACTTTGATCAAAGTTGGAGTTCGGAGTTGGTTGGAATGAATAGACAACCGAAAAACACCAAAAAAATCCAAAACAATTGAGAATCTACAACAAAATAGAAAAAAAAAAAAATCTAAAACTTAACAGATCTGACTTCAAACTCTACAAAGAACGAGGGCCACAAATGGCCGTGGGTCTTTTCGTAAACCCACGACCACGAATGACTGTGGATATCTTTGAAAACCCACGGCCATTTGTGATTCAAGAACGAGGAGAAGAAAAAGTAGAGTAGAAGTCGAGGAGGAGGAGAAGAGAAGGACACAACAACGAGAGGGAGAGAGAGAGACACAACCTCTGGGGAGGGGGGAAGGAAGAGAGAACCAGAGAGGAAAGCGAGAGGTAAAAGAAAGAAAGAAAGAGACAGTTGGGAGGGGGGAAATAAAACTTAAGATAAAAGGATGTTGTTTTATTAAAGAAAATGATTTTTTTAACATATATGTATACATATGTATATATATATATGTATATATGGGCTGGACCTACGGACGGGGTAAATCCTAGGTGGGCTTAGGCCTAGCTCGAGCCCCGCCCCTGTGCCCACATGCCTTGGCTAGGNTTGGGGAGGGGGGAAGGAAGAGAGAACCAGAGAGGAAAGCGAGAGGTAAAAGAAAGAAAGAAAGAGACAGTTGGGAGGGGGGAAATAAAACTTAAGATAAAAGGATGTTGTTTTATTAAAGAAAATGATTTTTTTAACATATATGTATACATATGTATATATATATATATATGTATATATGGGCTGGACCTACGGACGGGGTAAATCCTAGGTGGGCTTAGGCCTAGCTCGAGCCCCGCCCCTGTGCCCACATGCCTTGGCTAGGTAGATGCTAGACAGGGTGGGGCGGGGCGGCAGGGGGTTGTATCTTGCGTCCCAGCCCTATTGATGGCCATGAAGATTATAACAGTCCACAATCTCCCAAAGATAAGGGCTATTGGAATAACCATAAGATCTTGCACTCTTTTTGAAAGAAGTGAAATTTACTATAAAGAAATGTTAGTTTTTTCTCCGTGGACTTAGATTTCCACTATTCTTTTCAAGGAAAGTATGCAGAGTTTGCACACTTTAAAATTGTATAAATAATTTTCCTTGGTAAAAATAAGAGGGAAAGAACTTTAGATAATCTCTCTAAACTTTCTAATAAATTCAAGTGCATTATTTATTGTATTTGTGTTAACTTAGGCTCCGTTTGGATAGTGATGTTTCATCTCATCTTATCTCATCATTATAACTTTCTCAAATTTTCACACAAAATATAATAAACAATTCAATTTTTTCAAATCTCAAAATAATAATAATATTAAAAAAATAATATTCTAACAATATTTTATTCAATTTTCAACTTTTATCTCAACTCATCTCATTCACTATCCAAACGACACCTTAATCTTCAGAGTTATTCCCATCGATCAACAATGAGCTTCAATTGGTTACTACTTGTGAGTCATTCTTTTAGGTGTTAAAAACTTAAAAGGTCAAATCCGCATTTTCCTTTTTGGTGAAAGAAAGGGGGGCTCAATACAAATTGAGACCTAAGACAAAATTTAAGTGAGTCATTCGTAATCATAATATAATAAAATATAAATTATTACATAGAATATTTTCAAAATTTTCAATAAAATATCATTTTATTTAAAATTTTTAAATAAGATTTTTTTTCATTTATATTTAATACAATAACTTAAAATGAGGCTTCAATGTAAATTTTGTGCTTCAATTTAACAAGATCTTAAAAAAAAAATTAAAATATAAATAATTCATTGTATTAAATATATAAGAAAGTGGCACCCATAGTGGGCACCCCTTCACCTTCTCTTGAAGGTTATGAAGTGGTTTAAGAACCACTTCATGAAGCTTGATGGCTGGCCATTAAGGGCCAGCCGGGAGTTATGCTTAGAGGAGCTATTTACATAGCTCCTCTCCCCTTTGTATTAGATACTTGTATCAAGAACGATCTCTCTCTAAAAATGGTTCTCTCTAGTCACAGCATCTAGACTGTAGAACATGTGAGTGTTGCTCTGGTTTTACTATGTAGCACACTCCACTATCAATGTAAAGATCGTGGACGAACAACAACATTGAAGAATCTGTGGAACAACCGAACTAGATCTATGATTTACCAATGAGGTAATATCGCTTCCGCTTTACTTTGATCTAGTATTTCTAACAAAATATTAAATATGGAGCCTTGCGTACATTCAAAAATATAAAAATTATTTAAAATTCTATTTAATGAAATGGTTTTTATTCTTATTTTTTCAAAAAGAGTTTAAAAAAAAAAACACCTCATTTAGGGGCCTTAGATTGGGGGGAACTTAGGCAATGGCCTTACAGTCGGCTTTGGGCGAAAGTTGACACCAACATTATTAAAGTTAGAGNATTTGTATTAGATACTTGTATCAAGAACGATCTCTCTCTAAAAATGGTTCTCTCTAGTCACAGCATCTAGACTGTAGAACATGTGAGTGTTGCTCTGGTTTTACTATGTAGCACACTCCACTATCAATGTAAAGATCGTGGACGAACAACAACATTGAAGAATCTGTGGAACAACCGAACTAGATCTATGATTTACCAATGAGGTAATATCGCTTCCGCTGTACTTTGATCTAGTATTTCTAACAAAATATTAAATATGGAGCCTTGCGTACATTCAAAAATATAAAAATTATTTAAAATTCTATTTAATGAAATGGTTTTTATTCTTATTTTTTCAAAAAGAGTTTTAAAAAAAAAACACCTCATTTAGGGGCCTTAGATTGGGGGGAACTTAGGCAATGGCCTTACAGTCGGCTTTGGGCGAAAGTTGACACCAACATTATTAAAGTTAGAGCGGTGCTTGAGTAGCACCGATACAAGTAGCCGTTAAACCAAATTGGCCTTTTCATTTTTTTTTTTT
>QEOT01000317.1:240184-295614 GCA_003123785.1 Pterocarya stenoptera
TTTTTTTTTTTTTTTATAGAGGATCACTTTTATAAATAAAAATAAAATAAAAAATAAAAAATTTCGGTCAACTCAGATTGAGGGGCGAGCACAATCCTACTGAAATACGTCCTGAGGGCAAAATTGAAATATCACGCGAAACTGTATCACAGTATTACAAATACTATTTGCCAAACGGGGGCCTGAGTCGAATTGAACACAATCCATCCGTCCGACCCCCTTCTCCCTCTCTCTCGTTTGTGTTCTCGAACTTTCTTTGGAGTTTGGTTCAATTCGTTCGGCTCCCCGCCGAGAAGCTGAGCTGATCTCTCCGCTCTGAGTCGCAGCCATGGACGACGAGTACGAGTTCGCTGACAAGGTTCCTCCCTCCTTTGATCGCGTGGTACGTTTTCACACGGAACCCATATGCATTCCTTTTCAGATAACATTAAGAGATCTGTCTAAATGAGATTAAGTTTAAGGTCTCTAAAACAAAGATCTACTGGAATATAATTGATCTGTTTGATGGAGTCGTTATTATTACGATTTCTTTTTTACATTCCTTGGGTTATTTTATTGGGTGTATAATGTTTCCTGGAAAATTCTATGGGAAAACGTTATCTTTTGCCATGGTTACAAGTTTCATGATTACTAATTTCCCTGCAAGCTTGAGGAAATTTACTATGCATGTTCAGTAAGGTTCAGGACATTGTAAGTTTGCTAAACCTGATATTTGTTTCCTTTCCTGGAAATCTTTATCAAGTATTAAGAAACAGAGCCGAGGAACTCTTCGTTAACTGAAATCTTGTATTCATTCTGCTGTATAGTTTCAGTTATTCGAGTTTGAGTTTGGTTACACAGAGACGTTTGAGTTAAGATATTTTATGGGATTTTGGAAAAAGAGAGAAAAAGTTGATTAAAAAAATTATAAAGTTAAAATATTATTAGAATATAATTTATTATTATTATTTTTGTTTTGAAATTTGAAAAAGTTGAATTGTTTTTTGTGTTTTATTTGGAAGTTTGGGAAAATTGTAATGATTACATGAAAAAGCTGAAAAGTTGAAATTGAAAATGTTTGTGTTTGAATGGTGTTTAGATGTTGAGATGAGATGAGATGAATTGAGACCATTTGTGAAACCAAATGGGGCTGATTTAATGAATATTTTACCCATAAAAAAATTATGATTTTTTGCCATAATGTCTAGGAAAGTTATTTCAATTCCGTGAGAGAGAGTTCTCCAAATTCATGTTCAATTTGAACCAATGCATTGCATCACTTATTTAACGGAGAAATGCAAGTTGAGATTAATTGCCATGGGTACGGATCCTCTTCAGGAGGACCATATTTCTGTCCATGCTATGTGTTACTCTGTTACCGTCCTATGCTTTGCTTGTAGTCTTTGTTTTTGCTGATTATTAATGATCTGTTGGTTCTCTACATTTTTCCTTTCACATTTCAGCAGAATTTATAAAGTTATAAATGCTTATTGCACCCACAATGTATTGATGCAACTGATAGGGGAAAGAAAGATTCTCTGATAACATTGATCAGAACCCATTTAAGAGCATATCTGTATTGTTCCCCTAAATCATCAGTTCAACGAGAATTGTTATTTCCACAAACTATTTCCATATGAGCCGATTACTGCAGATTACTGAAAGCAGCCCAAAATCTCCAGGATCCAAATTGCTCCACAGTGCAAATTTAAATCCCACATACCAAACTCCAAGCTACAATCTTAATGAATGGTAAGCATCCCCATACCTAGAGCATCCAATACGCAACCAATGAATAAGAATATCCCGCAGCCCAAAAGAACACAAATAAACAAATTTGAACCACAGAAGCAGATGAACTTTTTGAATGGGTACTCAGTTTTTGTGACGGTGCTTACAGATTTTTCTGCATTTAATCACAGGCTGCTTACTCAAGCCTTCAATCTTCGTCTTGTTAATAGAACAATGATAAACCTTTTCGATTTGAAGAACCACCTTGATATCTTGGCTTCATCTTCACCAATCCTTTTCATCTCTCTGTTCTCTTCTTCTTAGGCTTATTGGTTAGCCTCATATTTTGTTCACATGATGAGCTGAAGTCTCCATTTGATCTGTACCTTTAAAAAACAAAATAATACTTATATTCTTTTTTCTGTAACCTTGCTTGTTTGGGCAATGCCGATGTGCATGGAGATACTCACCTTCCCCATTATCAATTTCGAGTTCTAATTCTTATATTAAATCGGTTCACTCACCAATATTCCTGTCTACATTTTGGAGCTCTTATAAGCTTGAAAAGATCCTGTTGTGGAGAAATAAGAAATTATTTTTATTTCAAGTATAAAAACTTCTATAAAGCCTTACATATAAATAATTTTAATAAATAGGATTCATTGCTTCCTTAAAAAAAAAAAGCTTCTTTATTACTACCAAGTATGCTAAATTGACCAGAGAGTAAATGTATTTGATTGATAATCATTATCAAAAGAAATTGGTTATTTCTTAGACATAATCAGTGAGCTTGCTGAAATATCAGCTTCCAAATCCAATTTTAAAGGGCTTGATTTATTTCTGGCAAAAAAAAAACAAGAGTTGATTTGGAAGATCATAGAAAACTTTAAAATCCAATCCAGCGTAGGTTATTCCCTAGTATTGCTCATCAAAAGTGACAGTAGTGCTTTGTTATGCTTGAACCCATCTTAAAGTTAGGCCATTTGTTAACATGCTTGAATTGATTGTACTAACAAAATATGTGAACATCTTTGCCTGGGAGAATAAAATACTATTGTTAATGATTTTAGACCATAAGCTGGATTGCTTGCGCTGATGTTGTATGGTGGGCTATGTCATGCTTTCTCAGTTTGGTATTTGTTGTTGCTTTCAGTCGGATGTGTCCTCACAAAAATATGATTTGTTGTTGCAATGATTAGGGAGATATGATCAAGGATGCTGAAGCCAAAGGGTTCAACCCTGGACTGATAGTGCTGCTGGTTGTTGTTGGGCTATTGTTGATATTTCTTGTTGGAAATTACGTACTTTACATGTATGCTCAAAAAACTCTTCCTCCAAGGAAAAAGAAGCCGGTCTCCAAGAAGAAGATGAAGAGGGAGAGAATGAAACAAGGTGTTTCTGCACCTGGAGAGTAGAAACTCAAGATATGCTTTCTTGTGTTCATCTCAATTTGGAACTATTATCGGAAATTCCTTTCTTCTGGTGTTGAGAGTGTCTTAGTTACCTTCCTTCATCATCCTGACATCAGTCAAAATTTAACTTTATAATTAGAAGTTGACGTAATATTAAGTTAGACCAAGAAGTAAGAATGCTTTATTTGTTTTTCTGAAGGAGTTTTCAATTGTTCTGTTCCCTCTTGTTCACTTGTCTTTTCTGTTTTATTCTTAGGGTGTAAGGGTTAGGAGCGCCTGGTGGTGTTGCTCCTTATATTGATCCAGTATCTTTTAAGCTTTATCTTTTTTGTTCTTTCGTTACCCCTGTTAGGACCAGAATACCGTACTGCTGCCACCTTAGCATTCAGGTTAGGTCTGTATGGGATTAGAGCAGGACTTGCATGTGATTGTAATGTAGAGTCTTATCCATTCATTAGGCCTTTCCCGAGTGTTCAGTTTTTCTCAATGTAAGTGCAAGGGACATATGTAGATGAGCGGTATTGGCTTAGCATAGTTTTTAGTAGAACAGAAAAGAGAAAAGAGAATATTTGGGTCACATTATCTGACTTAGAGCACTAGCATTGATTTAGCCATTAGTTTAGGCAATTATTTTGCTAAACATTCTACTTTTGCATTTTGGCTAACCTATTAAAAATCAACACCACATTGGATTAGCAATCCTTCTCTCTATGATAAAATGCTGTTGTTGTTATGATTTATCTATCTTGTGTATTTAAATCCATCAAATTAGCTTCATTTTCATTTTCATAATTTCCAGCAACTTATACATGAAATTACATAAAATCTTGCAAGCACAAAGCATCAAAATAAAAGGCAAAATCGGCTTAGTGCTTGCATTGTCGGCAACCTATATACATGAAACAGATTATAAACTAGTGAGTTCTTCCTTCAGCAAAATATGTTTGTACCAAATATTTACTAGTGTTCAACTATAATATAATTGTGCCAAATATAGTTGTACCAAATATTTCTAGGACATGGTGGCTAATAGTGTTCAACTATATCCAACAGCACATATAAATCAGTGTTTAACTATCCAGACACTATATCCAGTAGCAGCTATGGAACATATTTTTCTATAGCTTTTGTAGCTAATGGTGTTCAACTCTTGAAATCAGTTCTTAGCAGCATGTACACTAATGAGCAAAAAATCCCAGAGAAAATAGAGCGGCAGCAACTCAACAGGTTACATAATTGATGAACAAATAATTTGTTTCAATGAAGCTTCTGGCAATAATGAAGTTACATTGTTTCAGAAGAAAAAGAAAACATGATGGACTCAAGTTCTCCACAAACCCCTTTACAACCCTCAGCAGATAAAGATAAACATGATGGATGATCATGAATTTGAACTTGAATTCAAAACAGTCAGTGTGATGTGCAAGGCATCCCTCATCGTGTATTCAAGTAGCGGTTCTAACACCCACCTTCCATAAGCATGGCGTCCTTTATTCTCCTTTGTCATGGGGTGACTTCTGGTTTATGTTCTCTTTTCCAAGGATTCAGTTTCACATCGCACCAAAGCAGGTGGGTAGCCTTTCCTCTCCCCCCCTAGCGATCAACTTTCGTTCAAGGGTAGCAGCCTTTCCTCATTTAGTTCATCTACCTCTACCAAGCGCCAACCCCCTTAATTTCCCCCCTCTTTCTTCTCAATTTTCCTTAATGTTTTCTTCATTTTCTTGTTTTTCCGAAGATCTGGACCTACTCAACCAGTTGTCACCAACACGCAGACAAACTCATCATCTCCACATCCGACTCCTCTACCTCACCATTTTGGCCTTCAGTTCACATATTTCACATTCACACGAGAACCATTCACACATTTAACTTTCCCAGCAATTTACTGTATCTTTGGTTGTTATTTATAGTTGTATAAAAAGGCACCAGCAGAGGCTTAAAACAGTTTCATTGGGGACAAAACCTTTCAAGCAAAAAGGAAAAATCCCATCCACTTTACAAACAAAGTTTTGGCTAAACACAATGCAGGCTGTTCTGTTGTATGGAGTCTCTAATTTCAATTATTATCATTGTTGTTGTTGTAATACTCATGCATGGAGACACTGACTGAACAAAGAATTAGACGCTCCAAGACCTTGTTATCAAACACAAGACATACCAAAACTGAACACACAAAACATCCCGAATTATTATTTTTTGATAAGTACAAAACATCACGTATTATAAACACAGAATGGGTGAAGTCTACATTTTCATTGTACCTTACTCACAGTAGTTCAATCAAACAAAGCAAGAGTTCTTCAGAGGCAGTTCAGGAAACTCAAATACAGTTTACACAGTTCAGTATCATCGTGTCATACTGATACTATATAGACAGTACAACTCTTCCATGCTAAGGCAGGAAGCTCTCAGGCAGGACGGCCCATGGTCTGCTCCATTGGAGGAATCATAACCAAGACTGGTTGAGCATTGAACCCCGGATGAGGCAATCTACGACGGAGTTCCCGACCTTCCTGACAAAGAGCACACATGTGGCAGAAGACATGAGTCATGGCATCACAAGCAGATTCACATTGTTCACGCTGCACCTCATCCTCCAGAAAGCTTCCACAGCACCCGCATGACCTATTAAGTGCCTCAAAGCTGCCCTGTTTCATAGAAAATCATGAACAAATTCACAAGCCTGCAATACTTAATATAATTTATATTAGTGACAATCAGTTACATAACTACAAGGCCTCAAGTAGGATAAAAAGGAACAAAATTATAAAATCCAAGGAAAATTAAGTTATAATCATAAGATTATTCTCAGGGTGTATACGGAAATCAAAACTCCTCTTGAACTGTATGGAAGATCAGGACTAAGTATCAAATTTCAACTTAAATTACTATTGACTTTGCCCTATCCTTTTACCAAGTAACACATGTAGTGTCCTAAATCCTTCAAACGTTCAAGAGTATGAATAGGAGCAATGATTTCTATAATTCACAATTGCTATAAAATGAAAACAGAGAGCATTATCTGAAGTAGGGCGTGGAAGTTAAGGACATCCTGTGGAAGTTGAAGTAGATAAAATATACAAAACATATGTAACTCACGAATCCACATGACCAGAAGGCCAAGAACACCACAACAGAAATACTAACAAATTCATTAATACCATAACATTCTCAGACGAAAGGTGTCCATGGCATAAGGCTTACTAACTAAAAACCATGGTTGCAATTGAAATGCTCTCTCTCTCTCTATCTCCTAAACAACATATTTACATCATCTTTAGAAAAAATAAGTTCTATATATCAAAACTTCAAGAAACCACAAATATAACATTTTTTTTTTTTATCAATATACAACTATAATACATATATATAATAGTGTAACACTTTAAAATGCATCTCTATCATTAGAATATTCAAAATTCCAAAATCACTATCATGATTGTATCTCTTTGCAATCAACTACGACGATAAGGGAGGTAGTTCAAGTCAAGGGAGGACCAGAGGGAAGATAGAACCAATTGTATATTTTTAGTAGGCCAGTTTGCAAGTATTGAGGAGTGTGTTGGGGAATTTATACAGTGGCTTGGTGTATGCTCAAAATCTGGTTTGGTGGGATAGGCATTGGTGCACTGGTGGTCGTTTTGGGGCAGGCGTGTATTTGGGCTTGGGCTAGGGCTTTGGTAGGTTCATTTTCCTAGATGGGTTTATCTTTTTTTGCACCCCAACTAGGTGTTTTCTCTTGTATACATCCAGTGTACTTGGCTACACCTATTGGCATTAATAAACTTTTACTTATAAAAAAAAAAAACTATACAGAGCTCGGTTCATTTATAGAGGAAGTACTTTATGATAAGAACAAAATGCCACAGGATACAAAATGTATAATTGAGGGTGCTATGATTAATAGATGAACAAACATATGCATAGAAAGCATAAACGTATACAACAATACAAAATAAAATCAACCAACTCAATGGAAACCACATCTAAACTCAATGGCAGACCAAAACTGCCATTGATCATGTCACCTTATTTTTGGAGGTGACGAGGGTGAGAAAAGAGAAAAACTTACCTCTAGGTTGAACTTCCGACGAATGGCAGTACGGCTAGTGTGTGAAAACAATGGTGCAAGGAAATTCCAACCAAAAACGGAATTCCCAATCAAATATAGACCAGAGTAACGCAAGCAGTGATCTGCAAAAGTGCCAGGACTGGATCCAAGTCTCTCAGCATTGCTTCCATACAGCACACAAGGAGCCACACTTCCTAGAAGACCTGGCCAGACAACATGACGTTAAGGACAAAACTTGAAGATGTGGTGCAAAAATGAACTTTAAAAGCATATCAATTTCCAAAGAAAACGACATCATCAAGAAATATTGCATTCTGAAAGCAACAAAGTATTAATTAATATAAACCTCTATGCAATCAGAGTAATGATACATATAGATCCCATTTTTCACACTTATTTGTTAAAAGAAAGACGGTTATGCAAACTTTGAAATTCAAATCAAATGGGAAGCTCAAATTTAAAAAACTTATAATGTTAGTTTAATGAAGTAACACTTATCACACTGGCTAGTTATAAAATGGTCGTGTCCATATTATTACTCATATAGTTATTTTAAACTGGGTTATAAAATTTTGTATATAGAAATCAAATTTACCTCCTACGTGAATTATATCTCCATTATTAATTGTTCACAATTTTCTTTGAGCTGCATGCCATGAATTGCTAACAAAACGCAAACTTTCTAACTCATCGCCATTTTCTTTAAAAACCAATTGATAAAGTTAATCAAGGAATATTGCACTCTTCACATACTTTTTTAAAAGATTTTTTCTTTATAAAATACTGATTCTTCATAAAAGTCCATACAGATGTAAAATTATGTAACTGATGGATCACAAAGTGTTGGTAGTGGGTAAATCCCATAACCAAGTTGTGTCCAAATGGGTGGAGAAGTTATTTAATAACTCCCCACCACTACCACAACTTTAGGGAAGTTAATTAACTTCCAAGTGTGAAAACTCTTTAAATAAGATTCTACATACATTAAATGTGGAGTAAAAAAGTCTAGTAAAAAGATAAAAACTCTCCTCTCTCTCTTTATTTTCCTAGAGAAACCATCTAGATCTCGAGCTTGAAGCGTAGAATTTTCTAGGAGACTCTAGTAGCCTCCTAGCCGCGTAGAAATGCAAACAACAAAGTGACATGGGCTGTAAGACGAGTAAAGATCCGACCTTATGGGAATTCCGCTCCTTGAGGTAATTCGATTTAACCTTATTTAACATTGGTATTAGAGCCTATGCTACTTGTTTTCGCCCATATGAATAAGATTACATGTTGTTTGATACTTTGGAATAAGTTTAAAAGCATGTAATTGATGATATGCCATGATTGTTTGTGTTTCGGATTTTTCATTAGAGGCTACGGTATGACATGTTAAGATTGAATTATCTACATGAAAACATTCCTTATAATGTCAAAAACATATCTCTTAATTTTGGTGAAGTTTCGTTCCATATAGAAGAAGAAATTTGAAACCCTAATTTTAGAGTTCATGTTTAGACCGTGACTTTGAGTCATTTTTTAACCAACCAAATCTTATTTTTGGATATAAATTTTATATGGTTAGAAAGATGGGTTCATAAGCTTTAATTTGACATCATATGCTTAATTTGGACTAGGAATGAGTAAGTTTATGAACGATTGAAAATAGGTGGTTGAAATCGGAAAAAACCAAAATTTTGAGTTGAGGAAAAAGACAATGAACAATTGTTTTGACCCAGTCCCACTCTCGGTAAAAGGGAGTGTTGTCCACCCTTCCACTTGGCTCCATTATTACTCATTTTACTGACACACATATACATTAAGATGACTGAACTTTGAGTATAGAAGTCTGAAAACACCATGAGTGGAGGAGTGATGTACACTTTTTGTTGTGGCAAGTGAAGCAAAGGCAAGACAGCCGCTAGAGCAAAAACGAAGCCCACACGCTTAGGCGGCGTGTGGGGGTGCATGCGGAGGCTTTCATTGCCATTTTTTGACACTTGCGGCACATGTAATCATGTGTTGGTGTCTAATATTTGGGACCTATATCATACTTCCTCAAGTCTAATTTTTCGGTATTATGTGATATTTATATAGATTAGTTGTGGATGCATTTATTGAATCATTATTAAATGCATGTCCATATTGAATATGTCCCTAGATTTGATGATCTATCAAACCCTTCTCATTAGTTGAGAATGTGGATTCTCTATCCATGGAACCATCAAGCATACCATTATGATTGAATGTTTGAGTTCATTGATATTTTTTATAAAAATAGATAGAGTTGACATTGGTAATTTGTTGGACTCATGTATAATGTATGTATGTATTTTTATGTGAATGGATAAGGTGTAACTTATAAGTATATTGATGATGTGGCATCCCTATTTATTTATTATTTTCCTAGAAGATTTGCAGTAGGACTTGCCTTGAAATGTAATATTGTGAATGTAATTTTGTTATTGAGGCCATGTACAAATATAAGGCCCGACTTGTGGCGAAGGGCTATACCCAAAGAGTGGGTATAGATTATGAAGAAACATTCTCCCCTGTGGTGAGATTTGCTTCCATTCGCCTTATTCTAACTATAGTTATACATCTAAATTTGGAGTTTTTTCAAATAAATGTGAAAACTGCATTTCTCAATGGAGAACTAGACAAAGATCTATATGGATCAACCTGTTGGTTTTTTTGTTGAGAGACAAGAGCGCAAAGTATGCCAACTGAAACATTCCATTTATGGCCTTAACCAATCGTCTAGATAATGGTACTTCAGATTTCATGAGGTCATTACTTCAAATGGCTTTGAAATGCTTGAAGAAGATCATTGTGTGTATGTCAAACGTACAGGGAAGAGTTTTCTAATTTTATCATTGTACATAGATGACATCTTATTAGCTGGAAATGATATGGAGATCATTTTCGCCACAAAGAGTAGTTGCCCTCCACTTTTGAGATGAAGGACATAAGTAAAACAAATTATGTATTGGGAGTTAAAATTTCAAGAGATTGATCCTGGAAATTTCTTGGTTTGTCTCAAGAGACTTGTATTAAGAAAATTCTAGAACGATTTTGTATGCACAACTCCAAACTTATAGACACTCTAATTGAGAAGGGTTATACTTTGAGCCTAAAACATGGCCCTAAGAATGATGAGAAAATGAAAAAATGACCAAAATTCCTTATGCAAGTGCAATTGGAAGTCTGATGTATGCTATGTTGTGTACACGACCTAACATTTGCTTTGCAGTTGGATTAGTCAGTTGTTATCATAGTAACCCTGTCAATGGACAGCTTTGCTGTCCATACTCAATCCTCTTTCCTTCTATTATTCTTTCCTTATTTTATCTTTACGTCGTTTACTTAGGCTTGTACAGTTAGCATATTGACAGAATATATAGTTTCCATATACAGCTAGAATGCTAGGATCACTCGGCAATTAGTTTCTTTCCATGTATAGTTCTCTTGTAAAGTTTATATATAATATTCAGATCACTCAAAGGCCCGATTGATTCGGCCATTCACATACTATTTTGACATGGTATCAAGAGCCAACTACTAAGGTTCTTCTCCCGCTTGAATTTTTTTTGGTTTCGGTATCTCTCACGTGTTTCGGCGTGTTCTGTTTCTGGTGTATCCAGAACCGACGTCCAAAGTTAATTTTTTTTCGGTCTTCCCTTTCTGGGTTGGGTTGTCGGCACCTTCTGTTTCTGGTGCCTCAAGAATCGACGTCGTGCTTTGTGGTTCTCGGCCTTCCGTTTCTGGGGTAGTGTCTGTCGGCACCTTCTGTCACTGTTTTGAGCATTCTCGGCAACCTCTCACTCCATCGACAGGTTCTTCTCCTGGGGTGGTGGTTCTCGGCAGTTTCTGTTGCAGATCTTGGTAATTTTTTTTCTTCCACAGTTTCGGCAGTTTTATTGTTTTCGGGTGGTTCCTTGATTTCTTTGGCAGTTTGTTCTTTTTTCTCTGGATTGGGTGGTTTCGGCATCAGTAATTTTGGTCTGGGTATTTTTTTTGGCTTCTCTCATTTCTCGGCAGTTTGGTTCCTTTATTCTGGTTCCTTTCTTTCTTGATTCTTTGCTTCGTCTCGGGTCCTATATTTGCTATGGAGTCAGCACCTGTGTGTGTCAAGTTTACGGGCACCAATTATTCTACTTGGGCATTTCAGTTTGAACTTTTCCTCCAGGGAAAAGAGCTTTGGGGTCATATTGATGGTACAGATGTTGCCCCAACATCTAGTACTGACAAGTCCAAGGCTTCTCCTTCATGGGCTGTTCTTGACGCTCGTATTATGTCTTGGCTTCTTGGCTCGGTGGAGCCACATATTGTTACCAATTTGCGGCCTTATCGCTCCGCTCAATCCATGTGGCATTACTTGAAGAGGGTTTATCATCAAGCTAATGATGCTCGTCGCTTTCAGTTGGAACATGCGATTGCCATGTTTCAACATGGTAGTCTTTCCATCCAAGACTACTACTCGGCATTTATGACTCTTTGGCATGAATATACTGCTTTGGTTACAGCGGATGTTCCTGTTGCTGCTCTTTCGACTATTCAGACTCTTCATGAGACTAGCCGGCGTGATCAGTTTCTTATGAAACTACGCCCGGAATATGAATCTGTTCGCTCATCTCTACTGAACAGATCTCCTGTTCCTTCTCTTGATATTTGTTTTGGAGAGTTACTTCGTGAAGAACAACGTCTTAGTACTCAAGCTAGTCTGGAGCAATCTCATGGCAGTTCTGGGATAGCAACTGTGGCTTATGCTGCCCAAGGACGAGGATCACCTATGAATTCTAAAAATTTGCAGTGTTTCTGTTGCAAGGCATATGGGCATATTGCTGCCAATTGCCCTAAGAAATATTGTTCTTATTGCAAGAAGAAGGGTCACATAATCAAAGAATGTCGTATACGCCCCCAGAATCGTCAGGCCCAAGCACTTCAGACTTCTGTTATTGTTTCTCCAGCAGCAACTTCTGTAGCAGATGGCTCTTCCTCAGCTGCTTCCTGTGATCTTGCACCCCCTGCAGCAAATTACTGCACACCAGAAATGGTACAACAAATGCTAATTTCGGCATTATCTGCAATGGGGTTTCAAGGTAAAAATTCTACCAAACTCTGGTACGTAGACTCGGGTGCTTCTAACCACATGACGAATACTCCCACCGCTCTGTGTCATGTTCGGCCCTATGTTGGTCAATCTGCCATCCAAACTGCCAATGGCAGTTCTTTGCCCATAGCTGCTGTTGGAGATGCCTCTTCTACACTTACTGATGTGTTTCTTGCTCCTCAACTTTCCACGAATCTTATTTCTGTTGGTCAATTAGTTGATAACAATTGTGCTGTTAATTTTTCTGGTGATGGTTGTGTTGTGCAGGACCAGGTAACGGGGGAGCCGATCGCGAAGGGACCTAAAGTGGGGCGCTTGTTTCCACTTTTTTTTACCTGTTCCCATTTTTTCTCCAGTGTCTTCTATTAAGTCTTTTGCTTGTAATAACGTTCCTGATCTAAGTATGGTGTGGCATCGTCGTTTAGGCCATCCCAATACTCAGATCTTATCTCATGTATTGCACTCTGGTTTTATTGGTAATAAAGAACGTTCTTCTTTATCTCTTGAGTGTGATTCTTGCAAACTTGGTAAAAGTAAAATTCTTCCATTTCCTTTGCATGCTAGTCGAGCTTCTCACTGCTTTGATCTTATTCATAGTGATGTTTGGGGACCTTCCCCAGTTAGTTCACATGACAAATTTAAATATTATGTGACTTTCATTGATGATCATAGTAGATTTACTTGGGTCTATTTTCTTCGCTCTAAATCTGAGGTTTTTCGTACTTTCACTGAGTTTTTAGCGTATGTTGCAAATCAATTTTCTGCAACTATTAAGACATTACGCACAGATTCTGGTGGTGAATATTTGTCTACTGAGTTTCAGGCATTCTTGGCTTCCAAAGGTATCATTCATCAACGTTCATGTCCGGCTACTCCTCAACAGAATGGTGTAGCCGAACGTAAAAATCGTCATCTTCTTGATGTGGTACGTACTCTCTTGTTAGAATCCTCTGTTCCATCCATGTTCTGGGTCGAGGCTTTGAAAACTGCTACTCACTTGATTAATCGTTTACCTTCCCAAGTCTTACACATGGAGTCTCCCTATTTCCGCTTGTTTGATAAGCAACCTAGTTATGATAATCTCCGTATTTTTGGTTGTGTATGTTTTGTTCATTTACCTCCTCATGAACGACATAAATTATCTGCTCAATCTGTTAGATGTGCATTCTTGGGATATAATGTGTGTCAAAAGGGATTTGTTTGCTATGATCCTACGTTACATCGTACACGCATTTCTAGGAATGTTATTTTCTTTGAAAATCAACATTTCTTTCCTGTGTCCTCTATGCCTTCTTCTTCTACTGTGGTACTCCCCTCCTTTGAGCAACAGTTCTCTGAACTTCCTCAAGTCAGCTCTCGCTTTAAACCAGGTATTGTGTATACGAGACGCTCCCGCCCACAGTCTCTCCCGTTCGCTCACTCGATATCTGATCCTACCATGCTCCAGAACCAGTCAGTTACAGCACCTTCAGCGCCTTTGGTACGTCGCTCTTCTCGAGTGTCGGTACCCCCGGATAGGTATGGGTTTACTTCTTCCAGTTCTGGCAATTCTATTTCAGCTCTTACTGCTGCATTGTCCAATTTTGATATTCCCACATCCTACTCACAAGCTGCCAAGCATGACTGTTGGCAACAAGCTATGCAGGAAGAAATTGCTGCTCTCGAGGCCAATCACACTTGGGACATTGAGCCATGTCCTCCGACAATTGTTCCTCTGGGTTGCAAATGGGTTTACTCAGTCAAGGTTCGATCTGATGGAAGTTTGGATCGTTACAAAGCTCGGCTTGTTGCACTTGGGAATAATCAGGAATATGGTGTCAATTATGAGGAGACCTTTGCTCCTGTGGCTAAGATGACTACTGTTCGTACGATTCTAGCTCTTGCTGCTTCCAATGATTGGCCACTACATCAGATGGATGTCAAGAATGCCTTTCTTCACGGGGATCTTAAAGAGTGTATTTATATGAAGCCACCCCCGGGATTGTTTTCTTCTTCAACTTCGAGTGTGTGTAAGCTTCGTCGCTCACTTTATGGTCTCAAACAAGCTCCGAGGGCCTGGTTTGATAAATTTCGAACCACTTTATTACAATTCTCCTTCAAGCAGAGCAAGTATGATACTTCCTTGTTTCTTCAGAAATCTGACATGGGTATTGTTGTTCTTTTGGTTTATGTTGATGATATTGTGATTACTGGTTCCGATTCTGTTTTACTTGGTCAGCTCAAGACTCATCTCTCTGAGTCCTTTCATATGAAAGATCTTGGATCTCTCACATATTTTCTTGGTCTTGAGGTGCATCGTAGTCCATCTGGTATTTCACTCAATCAACATAAGTATGCTAATGACTTGGTGACTACTGCTGGCCTACAGGAGGCCACCTCTGTTGATACTCCCATGGAATTGAATGTCAAGCTTCGCAAAGAGGAGGGTGATTTACTTGCTGATCCCAGTTTATACCGGAAGTTGGTGGGTAGTCTTGTCTACCTCACAATTACTAGACCGGATATTTCTTTTGCAGTACAACAAGTCAGCCAGTTTCTTCAGACCCCTCGTCATCTTCATTTGGCTGCTGTTCGTAGGATCATACGCTATGTTCAGGGGACTTCTGCCCGTGGCTTATTCTTTCCTGCAGGCAATTCTCCTTGCCTTATTGCTTACAGTGACGCTGATTGGGCCGGTTGTGCTGATACACGTCGATCCATCACTGGTTGGTGTGTGTTCTTAGGTGATGCATTGATCTCCTGGAAGAGTAAGAAGCAAGACAGAGTTTCTAAGTCATCTACAGAATCTGAGTACCGGGCAATGTCTCTTGCTTGTTCCGAAATTATTTGGCTTCGAGGTTTGCTTGCTGAGCTTGATTTTACTGAGGCTAATCCTACACCTCTACATGCTGATAATACGAGTGCTATTCAGATCACGGCCAATCCTGTCTATCATGAGCGCACGAAGCATATTGAAGTCGATTGTCACTCTATCCGTGAAGCATTTGAAGCTCGTGTTATCACTCTTCCACATGTTTCCACTGAACTACAAATTGCTGATATCTTCACCAAAGCTCTCACTCGCCATCGACATTGCTTCCTAAGTAGCAAATTGATGCTTGTTGATCAACCCGCATCAATTTGAGGGGGGCTGTCAATGGACAGCTTTGCTGTCCATACTCAATCCTCTTTCCTTCTATTATTCTTTCCTTATTTTATCTTTACGTCGTTTACTTAGGCTTGTACAGTTAGCATATTGACAGAATATATAGTTTCCATATACAGCTAGAATGCTAGGATCACTCGGCAATTAGTTTCTTTCCATGTATAGTTCTCTTGTAAAGTTTATATATAATATTCAGATCACTCAAAGGCCCGATTGATTCGGCCATTCACATACTATTTTGACAAACCCAAGACCTATTCATTGGCTAGTTAAGACGATTTTTCGATAACTTCGTAGGACAGCAGACCTCATTCTTTGCTATCAGAGTGGAGACATGAGACTGAAAGGTTATAGCGATGCTGATTGGGCTAGTGACAGAGATGAATGAAAATCTGCGACGGGTTACACTTTTATGCTTAGTTGGGGAACTATTTCTTGGTGTGGCAAGAAACAATCATGTATAGCTTTGTCCACGATGGAGTCAGACTACGTTGCTTGTTCAGCAACTGTACAAGAGACTGTTTGGTTTAGAAGATTTTTTCAGCACCTAGAGGTTACGACTCTTGCAGATGAAGCCATTAAGATATTCAGTGATAGTTTAGCAGTTTTGACATATCCCAAATACCATGACAGAACCAAATATATAGACATTCGTTTTCACTATATTTGAGATGATGTTGCGCAAGGAGAGGTGATCCTACAACATATCTCTACTAACAAGATCGTAGTTGATTCTCTTACTAAGGCTACTAGTAGAAATGTTTTCCAAACTCATGTTAGGAGTGTGGGACTTCATCGAATTTGAAATAAATGTTGTACTGAGGATACCTTAAACTTTATTGTATATTTAACACTATTAGTATCTATTGCAGTGAGATTATTGTATTTATCTCATATTATTAATTAATTAATACTAAGTGAAAAGCACACATTATAAAGAAGTCACCAGGCAAAGATCAGTTTACTCATATGAATGATCACCTTGGTGCTTGAGTAGTGAGCAAGATGAGACAAGTAGATTATTTTGGCACTTGGAAAGCAAGCTAATAAATATCTTAATGCTTTGAAGCATTTAAGATAAATTTAAAAAATGTCACCTTAACTTGACTAAGATGAGACTTATAAAAGTCATATATGAAGTATTTGCACAAATTCATGAGCTTGATTAAAGTGGAATGTGAGGTCTTAGGCATGCGTTGGATGAGTGACTATGCTAAGAAACTCAAGTTAGAATGCCTTTGTAGCGACTAGACTAAGATTCCTACGGCATTCTGAAGGCTTGTTTAGATTCAGAGTGTTTTTTCTCATTTCATACCGTCCCATCTCATCTCATTATTACAACTTTTTCAAATTCTTACACAAAATATAATAAACAATTTAATTTTTTCAAATCTCAAAACAATAATAATATTAAAAAATAATATTCTAACAATATTTTATTCAACTTTCATCTAAAACTAATCATCTTATCTCACTATCCAAACGAGTCCTGAATGTGAAAAAGTCCAATTAAGTTTGAGTTTTGCTGTAACATACATTTCATATTGTATGTGTTGTAGACGACCATATGAGGGAGTGATTGGATGGATCCCTGCTCCATCACTATGTGAGCCCTAATGAATCAATAAATGATCTATTCATATGCCCTTGAACTGGAACTATGTCATGAAATGAAAACTTGATGTTGCTACTTTATCATGTTTTCTTTGGGCCACGAAAAATACGTTCTCGTGGAGCATGTCTAGTACAGCAGTCAAATCTAATTAAATTGATATTAGTGTCTGGAGAAGATTGTTTGGATTCTTACTTGTTATTTTATATCTCATAGCCCAGGCAATTGTGTCGTTTGGACTCGATATAATCATTAGCATATTATATGTGTGAGGTCAAGAATTGCTTTGAGTTATAAACTTGTGAGGGATTAAAGACACTTGACCCGGTGAGATCAAATAATCTGGGGCATAGACGAGATATAATGAGTGACGTACTATGTTAGTATGATGGTGACTTAATATAGTACTCCTACCCTTTGCCTTCTTGTCAGGTCGCACGTTTCATTTTCCGTATGAGGGATAATTGATTGAGAGATCAGGAGAAGATTGTTAATAGACATAACACCCATAGTGGACAAGTGAGAGATGTTGGTAGTAGGTAAATCCCATGACCTAGTTGTGTCCACATGGGTGGGCAAGTTATTTATTAACTCCTTACTACTACCACAGCTTTATGAAAGGTAATTAACTTCCAAGTGTGAAAACTCTTTAAATAAGAGTCTACGTATATTAAATGTGACGAGTGAAAAAGTCTAGTAAAAGATATATGCTTTACTCTCTTCATTTTCCTGGATAAACCATTGAGATCTCTTGATCTTGAAGCGTGGAATTCTCTAAGAGACTCTAGTAGCCTCCTAAGCGACGTAAAAGTGTAAACAACAAAGTAACGTAGGCTGTAAGAGCATTCTCATTGGATTCCCCATAAAATTCCCTATAATTTAACTAAAAAGTACATTCCTTAAAATTTTTTCTTAAATTTTACTCATCTTTCAAAAACTTTCTACATCTCATTCCCTATTCTATTAAAATAATATTTCTTTATTACTTTTTTCTCTCACTTCCATTTACAAATTTAACTACACAATATTTTTTCTTATATTTTGAACTATTATTCTAGTGAATATTTTAAATAAAAATTTAAATTATTTTTAATATTTTTAAAATTATTTTTTTAATATTTTCGTAATTATTTAAATTATTTTTAAAACTATAAAAAATATGAGTATGAGAGAAAGTGTAATTGGAAGAAGAATTAATTTAATTGAAATGAATAAAATATTAATAAAAGTGATTTAGGGAATTAATTCTCTAAACCTTTTCTCTAAAATGAGGATTTGGATGGAGGGAGGTTTTGAGAGCATTCCCTAAATTTTTTCTCAAATTATAGGAAAAAAGAGATTATAGAGAATTCAATGGGAATGCTCTAAGATGAGTAAAGATCTAACTTTGTGGGAATTCCGCTCCTTGAAGTAATTTGATTTAACCTTATTTAAGGCAAAGGAAAAACACAACCAGAACTCAGAAGTCGATTCTATATCCTGAAACATATAGAAATAAAAATAAAAATAACAGAATTTCTCTTAGCAAACATTGAACAGCAGCAAAATTTGCAAAATAAGTTCAGATTCTATCCCATTTTAAAAAGAAACATATTTGGTAATACAGGGCTCAGTTTTATCCTTGAACCAATGTGCTAGCACCAGGTCAAGCACAAAAATGAAACAAATAGAAAACCCCAAACCCAACGCAAAATTCAGAATGCAAAGGAAGACACAGCCAATTACAGAATAACCAATTTTTAACGGTAATTACAGTATGCCCAAATATCAACTCTAATAGATAAATCGACTGTGAAAGAACAAATGACTTACAAACTTCAAGATCGCTGCTACAGAACTCGTCGTTGCGTCCAAAACAGGCGAAGAGAGAAGAGTCCCAGTGGGCCCTGCCCATTGGCTCGCCCATCACGCTCCCGTGTCCCAATGGCAACCCGTTGGCTGTCCAGCCGTATCCACCAATATTTCCTGGTCCCGGAGCCGGAGCTTTGGTCCCGGGCGAGATAGTGACGGTGTCAGCCTTGGTGTCGGTGGGCTTGCTGGTTTTCTGTTCATCTTTTTCTTCTTCTCCAACTTGCTTACTCAAGAATGGACTCGATTCCTCGTGATTATAATTCTTGTCATTGATGTTATCCATTGAACTTGGCCCCCAAATCGATTCTCAGAGTGACACAGAGGGAGAGGGAGAGGGGATAGGGGATTGAGTGGAAAACCGGGAAGGAAAAAATGTAGAAGCGGCGAGAAATGAGGACTTTTGGGGAGTCGCTCCCTCGTAGTTGTAGGGTCCGCAACAAAAATCGCGTCCAGTGCGAAGTCTCTTACCTCTCACGCCTGACGCCTGCTTTCGTACGTTGCTTCCCATCTGGCTCTTACCGAAAACAACAAAGAGGGGGTAAAATATACAGCATGCATTTAAAAGATAAAATTTAATTTATAAAATTAAAATTTTAAAATTTTTTAAATTAAATTATATCATATAAATATTTTATTATATATTATTTTATTTATTTATAAATAGAATTTTTCATATTAATTTTTATAATTTAAAATTCCAGATTTTAAAGTTTGTGAAATATATATATATATAAATTTAAGAAATTCTTTATTAGATACTTTTCATTAATTTTTTTTTGTTAGAAAATTAATGGAAGGTGTTGTGTCAGTATTTAATTGGCTAACACGACTTATCAATATCCAACTTAGCGAGTCAGAAAGTTCATATGTGACATATTGAAAATTAATATATCTAGTTGCTAGTTTCCTTCTTCCCAAATATAGTTATATATAAGCATCAGTTCATCAGCCACGTACAAATACACATCACCGTTTCTCAAAAAAAAAATATATATATATATATATATATATATACACCACCGTGAATTGCACGTCTCCTAAATAAAATAACATCTTCACATTTACAAATAGATTAAACTTATTGGGGATAGGTCTTCGTATCTATTCCTCAAGCTGAACTAGTCATTCTTCCTCAAGGTAACTTTTAAGAACTATATTTGTATTAAAATCTACGATTTCGATGGATAATACCATAGTGAGACTACCACAATGAAATTTTAATCGAAATATTAATAAGTTAAAATACATAACAACACAAACAATAAGAGACAATAGCAATAAATATGAATGCACCAGTTTCATGTAAATAAGGTTAAAATCACATATCATAAGTAAGGCAAGGAATTACCCTATGAATGAAACACATATCTCATAAGTATGGCGAGTAATCACCCTTTAAATAAAACAACTTTTAGCCTCCTTGAGATCCCGAACAGAAAAAAATAAAGTGCATTGAACTCAACAATATCAGAAGTGAAATGAAGACTATCGTCTGCATGTCTTATATACAGTTGGAAAAATCTTGATTTATGGTTGACTGAAGAGGTGATCTTGGATCTCGGTCGTCCACGCATCCACTGGACCGAAGAATGGTAGACATTGAGTCGACTGATGGGACAAGATATGCACGTCCTTGCAGCTTGCCTAAAAAATGGGTGCGTAGTTAGTCTCCATATGAAATCTGTCCATGTGGCATTGTGTAACGCCCGCCCTTTTGGTGAGACTGTTAAAAAATAAATTTTAAGAAAAAGAGATGGGAATTACTGATCTTTTTAAAACTTTTTACTTCCATACCCAATGTGCAAAACTATACGTTATAAAATAAAACATGTTTTGATAATAAAAGAGGTTCATAGCGAAAAACATCCAACTTAAATTAAAAAGACATCTCATACATTTAAAACTCTCATGCCTAGATTTTCGTGCTCTTCCCTTTGGGTTGTGTTCATCCTGACTAAAATGAGTCGAATATTCAATAAGTATTACTTCATACCATAAAAATATACTAACATAGGTTTTCTTTCATGCATTCATCACTCCATACGTACCATACATACATAGGACATACATTCATTGTGAAAACATTACTACGTGGGGTTTTTCTTAAAAGGAAGTTTTCTTTTCGTAAAACATTTCTCCTGCCAGTGCCTTCATTTCTTAAAGAACTCAAATATACATACATTCTCTTATCACTTTTCTTTGGTCGGTACACACTGTTACGTTCCGTGTATGAGGGTTAGCGATCTTCCTTTGGAGCTGGATTTTGCCTGAGGCCACAGGTTGGGAATCCCTTTCAGTTAGGGGGCAGCACTGAGTGCACTACCAGTACCACTTACACGGCATTGCAATCTGCCCATTCTTTTGATACCCATTCATTCAGTCATGGCCGTTACGTAGTTTCATACATTAAAACATTTCTTCATTCAGTCATTTCTTTCATTCAGTCCTTTTAGTCATTTCTTTTCAGTCCTTACAGTCAACAATTCATTCAGGGAAAAACGTCATTTAAAAGCATGATCTTAAACATCATCTTCCAAGGCCTCATTTAAAACATCGGTTTATGATATCCTTAAAACATCGGTTCATGATATCTTTAAAACATCAGTTCATAGGGATGTTTAAAAGACTTTCTTCGCATCATTTAAAGTATCGCTTAAAGCATAATGCATAAGCCTCACATTTCATTTCATAAAATTACATACAATATATACTACGTATAGTCATCCATTCACATGAGTATACATAATACTTGGGTTGCATAAAACGGGACTACCAAGAAGGGCCATTACGTACATATACTTTTGAATATTTATACTTAGCATACTTTCGTAAAACATCGTCCATGTAAATATCGTAACGGAAAAGTATTTCATTTTCATTTCATATCATTTTAGAAAACTCTAGAAGAGTATAAATATAATACTTACCTAAACTCGATGTTATTCTCATATCATGCAGTCCATTCATGTGCGTGTCAGATGACAACCTACATACATGCACATAACTTAGCATCATTCTTTATCTAATACATAAGCATCTAAACTAGAAATAGAACTATACTTCACTTGGAAACACTCTCCTTCCATACCTGGGCTTATACATGTCCCTTACTATGCTAAAACATACGAGAATCCATTTACGGTCACTACCACTTTCAACTCAACGTCCTACTTCGACTTTAAGCCAACTCTGAGGCTCAAACATCGTGTACTTATGCTTAGGATAGATTATCCATTACATATGGTAAATCCGTCTAGCACATGTGTCTAACCAGACTACACATATATCCTACTTCCTTTTTATCACCTAAGATCAACGTATAACACGTTGATTATCTGCTTGTGTAAACAAGCTCCATACTCCGATACTAACCTTCTCTTAACCCGACTAGCATGAGTTTTTATGCTACTTGTCCCTCTTGACAGTTTATCCCAACACTTAACACAACATGACACTATTCATAGCTATACCTCCCGTCATATCACGTAGCTCGAGCCTACTCTCAAGCTACACCATGATCTTGTCACGTCACCTAACATCCTGTTACTTCACTTTTGCACCAACTCCTCACTCATCACAAGTATGACTTCTCACTTAATCATGTCATTTCGTGACATTCCCCTGTCATGCTCCAGCTAAGTCGCTGTTACGCCACTCTGTCACTTTACACATACTCCCAGCCATAACTCGACTACACAGTGACACTTGTCACCTCAGACTACAGGTCACGTCACAACTACTTCGGGACACTGTTTCACAATTCCCGAAACTTCACATCAAGCTCCACACTTCTCAACTACGCAACCATCCAAACCTTAGTGACATGCCATCCAGTGTATCACGACTTCACCACACAATACACGCCAT
Source organism: Pterocarya stenoptera (assembly GCA_003123785.1). NCBI lineage: Eukaryota > Viridiplantae > Streptophyta > Magnoliopsida > Fagales > Juglandaceae > Pterocarya > Pterocarya stenoptera. Next base: position 262,949 of record QEOT01000317.1, read on the forward strand.
ATGTACTCCCTTCACATCATACTATGTTACAAAGAGTACACTCCATGTGTACTCCCTTCAATCCACGCTACACCACATAGAGTATACTCCAACACCCACTCCACAACCACCATTACAACATAGTCCATACATAACACAACACACTACACAACTACGCCCAACACTTCACATACACAGCCACACTTCAGAACGAACTCCACAACATAGCACAGTCTACAATCAATCTCACAATAAAGCTAACGAGGATAAAGGGAAAGAGAGTTATGCCATTTTCGGGATAACCCGTGCGTTGCTTGCTATCAGGCACGGCTAGTGGTGCCGGAAGCCATTAGCTTGGGCGGTAGCGGTCACCGTTGTGACTTTGGAATGGGACTATCTCGGTTGGACATATCTAGGTTTTCTCAACTAAATCTAGGCTTTGTTGGGTTTAACGTGACTGTGAAGGGTGGTTGACATAGTGGAGAGTTCGTGGGTGGCTAAGGAAGGGCCATACATGGCGGCAAAAGCAATGTACAGTGGTGGTTAGCCACGTACAGTGGCTGTTTTAGGCATTTGGGAGCTATTTGGGCATGGGGATAGCTAAGGGTGGTCTTGGAAGGCTCATGGTGGCCTTATGGTGGTGGTTAGAGGAGGAGCACCATAGCATCTAGCCATGTACAGTGCATTCGAGAGGGTGAGAGTGCGTGAGAGGCAAGGGAATGGCTGGGGACTATGGCTAGCCATGGAGAAGCTTGAGGGGGTTCTGGTGGAGTTGTGGTGGTGAAGGGAGGCGACACGGTGGCCTACTGCGGCAGATCTGACCATGGGTGGTGAAACCCATGCGATAGAGAGTGAGGGAATGTGTGGGAGGATGGGGGCTTAGCTAGGCATGGGGAGGCTAGGGGGAGGTTTTCGGTAAGGGAGGAGGTTGATAATGGTGGTGTGGTGGCGTGGGAGGACGCGTATGGCGGTGATAGGGGAGAAACCCGTGGGTTTCGTGCGTGCATGCGTTGGAGAGGGAGAAGGGGCTACCGTGGGCTAGGTTTGATGGTGGGGCTGCTGGGAGGTCATGGGTGGTTCGACGTGGAGGAAAGGCTAGCTCACGGTGGCGCTATGGCCATGTGAGGTCAGGAACCCAAGAGGAGATAGGGGCTCGTGTGGGGGAGAGGCTTCAATGGTGGAGGGTGCTCGTCGGCATAAGGGGAAGCTGACAAGGTGGTCGGTGGCACCGCAGGGTGGCGCATGACAGCGTTGGGGGCTGAAGAAGGAATCGGGTGAGGGGAGAGGAAGATGTGCGGTGTGAGAGGGAGGGAGGAGAGAGAGGGAAGAAGGAAAAGTAAGGGAAAAGGAAGGGAGCTAGGGTTTTAATCTCGACCATTTACCTTGGGATCTTCCAAATGATCTAATGGTAAGAATTTAAACATTGTAATAACTAATTAAACTGAAAGGAATTCAGATGAAAATACTATATCATTAATTCAAACTCAACTTTAGTTTATAAAATAATATTCTTTCATCATTAAATAAATGATGAAGTTTTGCTAATTGTCTTTTAAGGGAATAAAATCATCTAATTAATTAGAGTTTTCAACATAATTTAAGTTCCATAATCTTTTAAATAACTAAATTCACTCTAGAACTACTCTGAAGCAATTTGTTAACTAGTATGATTCAGCTCTTAGGAGAAAGATAGAGAATAAAGCAATTGCTAACTTCATATCCTTTAACATGGACATTCCTTACATCAGTCGCTATCCTCTTGAGAAGCAATTTCAAAGTGCATATACTCTTGCTAAGTTCAAAGAAGTACAAGAGAAATTGCGATGATTTCTATATTTGACTACTAAGGAGATGGGGTGTGAAGGTGGTAGATATACGTTCGTTGTTGTGGATGAGGTTTAAGTTGGTTATGAATTTTTAAAACGTGTAACCTTTAATGTCAAAGTTGTTCAAGATCCTCTTGATGTGAAATGCAATTGTAAGTTATGTGAGTTTAGGGGTATTTTGTCTAGGCACGCTCTTTCTATCTTAACTCAGATGGGCCAACATCCAATACCATCAAAATGCATCTTGGATTGGTGGAGGAAAGATGTTAAGCGAAAATACACTTACGTGAAAAGTAGTTATGACACTAGTAGCATAGACGATGCACGAAGGTACGATAGGATCCAAAATTGCTTCTATGAACTGTGTTCTAATGCTTCAGAGGCTGAGAGCAATTGTATTAAATTGATTAGCCAGATAAAACAGTTGAATACATAGTATCCTGGTATTGCTGATTATGATATTAGCAATATAGTTGATACAACTACTTCCATGAAAGGCACAACAGGTAGAGTTCTTAGTCCATTGGTAGTTTGGAGTAAGGGAAGACCACCATCTAAGAGAAAAATGCACCCCATTGAGAAGAGTATTAAGAAATCTATTACGAAAAGGCGATTGCACAACAACGAAACTGAGGTTCCTTTTTATTAATTTATTTACGATTCAACATATTTTTCATTTATAGTTTTGTTGTTTCTTATTTCAGTTTTCGTGACACTAGGATTAACAAAGTCAAATTTGGACACATGCGCCAGATTTTTTTTCAACTCCTTCGACTACTCATCACTCATAGGTAATGTAAAACTAACTTCTTTTGGTATTCTTTTAGTGAATTGCGTTGCCACTTTTAACATTTTTTTATGCCTCTATAGGATTCAACTCCAGAGGCTTTTCATCAAGACTTCAATGCGTTCTGATTGGTAGACGCCATGAGACGAATTTGTAATCTTGGTCACAATGACGTGTTTAGATCATTAACCTATTTTGTAATCTTGGTCACAATTTTGTAATTTTGAAATCATGGGATTTTATTGAACCTGTTTTTGTAACTCTTTGTTGATGTAAGCACTTGTGGTTTTCCTCAATTGATGTAAGCACTCGTAGTTTTTGTAACTCTTTGTTAATGCAATATCATAATCGTAATCATGCAATTTGGATTATAATAAAAATATTGATCTGCGAAATGCTATTAAGGTACCTAGTACTATACGAAGTAACAAGATTACATTAAATTCACTTCATAGATTATAGATTGTCTTAGAATTTTTCAAAAAACATGCCTAAACGAAATACTCATGACATTGAAATTACTAAAACTAAAATGACTCTCTCAACTTTTCTCTTGCATCTCTCAATCTCTATTTCTAGTCGATGTTGAGTTGTTTGTACATCTATTACTAGTCGTATATTTTGAATCTCAGTTTTTAAACGGTTATTTATCTTCTCACTATATGGTGGTATTTCCAGGTCATACCAACAAAAATATCCGCAAGAATACTTAGTCTGCAAAATCAACCAACACATTAACAAACAATGATTACTATTCACTTCTTAGCAAACAAGAGTGAAATAACATACCTCAAAGTTTTGGCAACTGAAAAATCTACGTCCGTCATTATCCTACATATACGCAGTTCGTCGACATGCTTTAATGCCACAAAAGCATATTGGGTATTCATTTTGCCAAGAGTTCTTTGAGCGTGAGATATTGCTAGTGTTACTACGTGCTTCAGACATTGTATCAAGATTTACAATTACTATGTCACTACCTCTAAAATGGATGACCTGAAATGTCATTTTCTCTCATTAATGAAAGCTTGTGACTATTTGTAATAACAAGCGAGAAAGAATAAAGCCATGAATGTCACAAAGATGCCGAGAGATATAACCACTGATGCCAAGGGATATAAACATAGGGAAGATGTTTGTTTTACGACCTTGTGCCTATTGAATGCCAACAGCAAAACAATATTCTAAATTTCTAGGTGGTGGAAAGTGTCCAGCATTGAGTGTCACAGCAAACTTAATATGCTTCTGAACATTGCTACAGTTCTAATTTAGTTAGAATTTGGATATTCACATAATAGAAGGTATTTAATCTAAGACAATTGCACTGAACATTGCTACACATAATCCATTTGAGACTGTGGAGAAGACCGAAAATTGAATTGGTATTGCCACAAGGTATTGTATAAGACAAAACAACTCATGGGGTACCATTGGGTACCCCTGGGCATTGCCTCTTATTTTCTAAGTCAAATGAACTCCAAATATTTTTCTAAGCTAATTTCATACTTGTAAACCATGTAAAACTGCAGTTGCTTTAACAACACGCTTTGTGAATTGAGTGGATGTAACAATGTAGTAGTCCTTTGCTAGTTGATCCAAGGTTACTAAGACAGCCACAGATTGGCCAGCAAGAGAGTCATAAATTGCTACAACAGTCACAAACAAAATTCAAAGAAATTCCAAAACAATGAAAGCCACAAAACAAAACTAACAAAAAAAAAAAAAAAATTTTACCTTGGAGACGAATTGGGCAATGATCGGCTTTTCATTGGACAGGGGAGACTTGGGGCAGGGGAGACGGGTTCACTGGGTAGAGGAGATGAGGTGGAGGAAAGAAGTTGACTATCGAACTGGGCAAGGGATATGGAGACGGAGACAGAGACACGGGATAGGGAGATGGAGACAAAGAAGCGAGGGAGGGGAGATGGATATGGAGAATGAACTGGGTATGTCTTTAGGAACAGGTCTCAAGCGGTGCAGAGTGAGAGAGAGCTGTGTGAGGGAATTGGAGGGATAGCACGAGGGCAGAGGAGAAATGGGAAGAGGGAAAAAAAATTAAAAGAGAAAGGTCAATTGGCCTTCCCACGTCAGACAGGAAGAATAAACGGGAGCCCAAAACGGATTTCCTAACATTTCTGAAATTGTAATAATAAGATGAGATGAAATGAAATAAATTAGATCATGATTTCTCAAATATCCAAACGGGGCAAGTTAAAAAAAAAATGCATTGGGACCCATTCTCGGGACGCATCCTCGGTCATGCATGTAGATTTATTCCAATTTATGATGGTTGACTGTCATGATCTGTGATGAGGAGCTGTCATCTGGAGTAATTCGTGGCTTAACAGGAGGGATACTAGCTAATAATTTCTAATGAATACGATAGATCTGAATCACTAGTGCTAATGATGTTTTGCAATAGGTTTCACATAAACGAAGTTAAGTAAATGCTTACAATATATCTTGCAAGTACTTACTCATGATCTGTCATACGAAATATGGTTATTAAGCTAATTCTTCTTAGGGCCACAAATATTTAACTATATGTATATAGTTTACAATCATCAAACTTCAAAAAAATAAAAAATAAAAAATACACAACTCTCATTTAAACAAATCCCTAGATATATAAATAAACATAATAGAATATTGTCATATGTTACATTCCTCATTCCCTATGAATTTTTTTTTTCTATAAACGGATCACATTCCTTCATTAATAGAAGACATTACAAAGTTGACTTGAAAACAAGTCAATTACAAACGTTAATAGCTTTCCAGCACACTTCCATGACTGACATCTATAACAGATGAAGTGAAGAACTATTCGCAATTTGATAAAAAAACTACTTCCAACACTTGCTATCCACGAGTTTTCTTGGCCTGCAGTACAAACATGAATATATGCAAGAAATGGTGAGTTATTTTAAATGATACTAATTTCCACCTCCAAAGATCCAAATAACTATTGAATTTGTTTGCATTCATGAAGTAGGTGAAACGGTATCACCATACAGTGAGAATGCATACCACCAATTAATTAAGCTACATCCTAGATTAATGTGAAGACAACTAGATAAAAAAAAAAAAAAATCATTATATGCATAATGAGATAGCTTACTTTTCCTCCCATATCAGCTACCCTTAAGCCCTTGGATTTGGGAGGTTTAAGAACACGTTTTCTATGAATCAAAGGTGGTTTTCCATGAGAGCGATCATGCGGAGGATTCACTGATGAATGGGTCTCCGGACCTCTATAATCAATTTCGTGCACCTCCGGATCCAACTCATTAGAGTCCCCTAATCATAAACCAAACATCAAATTAGTGTCTAACCATGCATCTGTTATAAAAATATATCCTTTCTTCTTCTTTTTTCTTAACTTTTGCGTTACTAGTGAAGTATCCATGAAACATGGGGAGAGAGAGAGAGAGAGAGAGAGAGAGAGAGAGGAACAAACCTCTTGAAACACAAGGCACGGTGATCAGGAGAAAGAGAAACAGGATAGTGGTGATTCTAGACTTGAGATCCATTACAGTATTCTAAAGACTGAATTTTTCTGAGGTTATAAATCGTATAGATATAGACAGACCCACACGTACACAGACTGAGAAGATCAAGAGATATATCATGAGCTGTTTAGGGAAGAAGCACGGAAAAAGGCAGGTTGAGGTATTTTTCTTTTAGTAAGGCTATATACAATTATGGAGTTTGCAAACGCCGCCCAATTTTTTTGAAAAATTTGAGATTTATTATTAAAAAGTTAATTTTTTCTCATTTGAATCTCATATTTATTTACTTTTTTAAAAATAATTTTACAATATTTACACAATTTACGACTGCAAAAATACACAACTTTGGGCAGGTGAAAGTATCGCGCGCGCATAGCAATAAACACAACAACAACTTGCAAGGTACGGAGGTGGTCCAGTGTGGATGTGTTGGGCTGGAACATTTATTACGTTAGTGTAGCCATATCATATAGATATAGAGATATATACCTGCTTAAAAACTAAAGAAGGTAATATTGATTTTAATTAATTAATACCCTGCTTGGTCCAAACAGCTGCATGTGTTTTTAATTAAACTAGTGTCCTTTAGACATCCCATTTAACTACTCTTTTTCAATTTGTTTATTGTTATAATCATCATCTTAACTGGAATCCAATTTGAGAATTCGAAACATAAATATTAGAGTTCCATGTCTGCTGCCANCAATTTACGACTGCAAAAATACACAACTTTGGGCAGGTGAAAGTATCGCGCGCGCATAGCAATAAACACAACAACAACTTGCAAGGTACGGAGGTGGTCCAGTGTGGATGTGTTGGGCTGGAACATTTATTACGTTAGTGTAGCCATATCATATAGATATAGAGATATATACCTGCTTAAAAACTAAAGAAGGTAATATTGATTTTAATTAATTAATACCCTGCTTGGTCCAAACAGCTGCATGTGTTTTTAATTAAACTAGTGTCCTTTAGACATCCAATTTAACTACTCTTTTTCAATTTGTTTATTGTTATAATCATCATCTTAACTGGAATCCAATTTGAGAATTCGAAACATAAATATTAGAGTTCCATGTCTGCTGCCAATTTGACATGATCATGGGGAGGTTGTACATGATTTTCCCCAAATAATAATAATAATAATAATATTTCCCCGAGGACTTTGGAAAGAATTTATAGAGAGGAAATTAGATGTGAAATGGCCTTTCTATTAATTGTTCCATGAGTTGATCAACCAAATATTGATCTATATATCTTAACTAGAGCATGCACATAGATTTTCGATGGGAAAATACATTCCACCAAGCACTACTTATAACAGAAGGTAAAATAATAATAATAATAATGAAGCTCTTGTCATTTTCATGGAAATTATTAGTGGCCCTAACATGTTCAAGATGAAACGTGAACATTACTTGATTGGATATGTTTGAGACTCTTTCACAAGCAACCTTTCGTTGTCCTGACACCGATAGTACTCATAAAAAAGATAGGGCTTGGATTACCCATGGCAAGCTGGTTCCTGTGCCTTTTGGTTGGGCTTTAGTTAGCTAGTTGAAAATTGTGCGGTTTGAGCAGCTAATATTACCTACCATTTTGTATGTTTTGGTGCATTTATTCGATGGGGCTAGAGCTTACAATTTAATGGTCCACTATGATGGCTTGAGCATTGATATGGTATTCAGATGTTCATCTATTAAATAAAGAGAAATGATTTAGCCATAAAAAATTCTACAAAAGTAAACTCACAAACTACCGTATAGTATATCATATTATAAAGCTACTTTTATTGTAAAGTAGATTTACCGTATCATATGAAGTCATATTAATTTATGCGTTCACTTTTATGAAATCTCTTTGTGGCTGTAGTAGTTCTATTAAATAAATAATAAATAAAGCGTATAAAATGTAAATAAAGAGATATAAGAATATTTGTGTAGTTCAGTATAAAAGCCTACATCCACATGTCGTTTGGGGGCGAATTTCAATATGTTTGGTAATTATACAGTTTCTCATGGTCTCCCATAGATCTCGATACAATGAAGAAAATAGGGTTGAAAAGAAGTTGAAGAAGATGCTTTCATTCTGAAGAGAGAGAAAGAGAGTCCTACGAATTGTAGAGAAGTAGTGGAGAGTGTCTGATTTATAAAGATCTCCTCCTTTTATAGGTATCTTTCCTTATCTGGAGTTGCTAATTCCTACTTGCCTTATGTCGATTTCATCTTTTTGCGAGTCAGTCAACCTCATTTGGCTTTATCTCTTCTTTTGTCTTATCTCTTCCTTTTATTCATTTTAATGGGCTTCCAATGAGTTGTACCCTAGTTCATTTTGTATTCAACAGACATCTGCGATTCTTAAGATCGACTTGTCCAACAAGAAGGTCTTGACAATCTTCAATAAAAGTCAACCATGATAGAGAAAGTTTACTACAACTATAGAAAAATAAATTCTCAAAAAACTCCCTGATTTCCCATTGTTGTGCGATGCAAGGGAGATCTCCGAGGGTGGACCTTTAGTAGACTTGCAAATTCCTTATAAGGGTTGCTGAGGAAGCCTCTAGGAGGTTTGTTTGTTGTAATCCACACTTAAATGGTGGTTAGGGAGCCTGTCAGCCCCTAGATCCATCTTAGGTAGTTGCCTCGTTCTCAAAGGCAACTTGCACATGGTGGTTATAGAGCTTGAAGGCTTGATCCCTAAGGTAACCCACCGGCAGCAGTTGGAACGAGTGTTAGCCCCATTCGCATGCACCCATGCTCACATTTCTAGCTGAGGCATCGAGAGGGTTGCTCAACTGCTACTGTGGCAGGAGGCTTGCTCGATCACATTATTGTAGCAAGACACATGTGTGAGCCTTGTTTGGTGAAGCTCAACCTGCATGTTGCTAAGCTTGATTACTTAGGCGAGGGAGGTTTGCTTGACCGTTTTGGTGACTGAAGGCATGTGTTAGCCTTGGCCACCAAAGCTCAGCCTGCATATTGCTAGGCTTGGGTATTAAAGTGTGGGAGGTTTCCTTGACTGCTATGGTCGCTAAAGGTGTGTGCTAGCCTTGGTTACCAAAGCTGAACCTGCATGTTGCTAGGCTTGCCTATTTGGGTGCGAGGCGTTTCCTTGATCGCCATGGTTGTCGAAGGTGTGTGCTACCTTTTGTCGCTGAAGCTCAGCTTGCATCTTGTTAGGCTTGGTTGTTTCGGCACAGGAGGTTTCCTTGATTGCTATGGTCGTCGAACCTCAACTGGTATGTTGCTAGGCTTGGCTATTTAGGTGAAGGAGGTTTCCTCGACCGTTATGGCTACGAAAGGCATGTGTTAGCCTTGGTCGTTGAAGCTTAGCTTGCATGTTACTAGGCTTGGCTCTTTGGGTCTGGGAGGAAAGACCGCTATGCTTGCCGAACGTGTGTGCTAGCCTTGGTCGCCAAAGCTTAGCCTGCATGTTGCTAGGCTTGGGTGTTTAGGAGATGGAGGTTTCCTCGACCATTATGGCCATTGAAGGAGAGTGCTAGTCTTAGTCGTCGAAGCTCAGCCTGCATGTTACTAGGCTTGGCTATTTGGGTGAAGGAGGTTTCCTCGACCGCTATGGTTGCCAAAGCTTAGCTTGCATGTTGTTAGGCTTGGTTGTTTAGCTGCAGGAGGTTTCCTTGATTGCTATGGTCGTTGGGTGTGTGTTAACCTTGGTCTCCTGTTTTGCAAGGGGATTGAGTGCTTGACTTTAGGGTGGCTCAGTTGTTCTAAGAGGTTTTCACCAAAAACCAATCTGGTTAGTGTAAATAATCCAAACCACGAGTTTGAGACTTGCATACTTGAGCCAAGTGGCCTAATGTTTGATTGCCAGAGCTTTATTACGAGTGTGGGCTCATTACTCACAGTGTGTGCTCATGGGGTGAGCATATTTGCTCGCATGAGAACTATTGTGCAGGCAGGCTGAGTACTCGTCTTACATTGTGTTTGGGGGCGAGTTCCAACGGTCACCGTGACGCAAGCAAGCTGGGTACTCTAGTCAGGTGGCCAAGTTTCCAAGCGTTTTGTCTGGTTAGGGTTGGATCATGATTGTGTGTCCTCTTTGTATCATTTATTCGCCCTGGGGGGCTCTTATTTGGGATTTGGATTGCTTGAACTTGTTTTTGCTTAAGACAAGCGAGCAAAGTTCATCACTTATCCATCTTTTCTTTCCTTCTTATTTATTCCTTGGCAGTCTCATGGAGATCCAAGAAGTTTTATGGGCAAAATATCCAAAAACCGAATTTGTTAGTAAAAATCAAACCCAAGTAGCAAGTTTAAGGGAGGCAGACCCAAGCCATATAGTTGTTTTCAATTTGTGCCTAGTGGAGGTTGCTCATCTTTGAGTGATTTTTGCTTGATGAAGATGGCCTGCCTTTGAATGACTGTGGTCTGATTGGGATTATTCACCATTGTATGATTTTATTTGACATGTCCCGCCTATGTATCCTCTTTGAGCCCAAGATGCCTAAGCATTGTTGATTAAGATCGACCAGCAAAGGCTACCATCTATCAACTATTCTATTAGCTTGTTCCTGTTTGTCCATTTTCTTTAGGGAGGAAACATTCAAATATAGACTTTTTAGCATAAGTAAAATTTAAATGGCAAGTTTGAGGAAAACAACCTGGGTGAGGGTGAGCTTCATTGCTCCCCTGCAAGCCTCTTTATCCCCCAAGGCAAACTTTAGTCCCCACTCGCCAGCCTCTTTATCACCCGAGGCGACAAAGTTGAATAAAAATATTATATAATTAAAAAATTGTTTGAGTATAATTTGTTAATATTACTTTTGTTTTGAAATTTGAAAAAGTAATATTATTTTTTGTATTTTGTTTAGAGTTTGAAAAAGTTGTAATGAATAGATGAAAAAATTGCATATTTGAAATTGAAAAGAGTTTTGTGTTTGAGTGGTGTTTAGGAAGGAAATATATGAGAATACTTGAAAACAATTGTATTGGCAAGTGGACCCTAAGGGCTTGTTTGGGAAGACAAACTATTTCATCTCATTTTAAAATTTCTCATAAATTCTTTCCCAACATAAACAATTTTTTATTTTAAATCTTCAGCTTTTTCATCTAATCGTTAGTTAATCATTAAAACTTTTAAGCAAAACACAAAAAACAATACTAATTTTTTAAATTTTAAACAAAAATTATATTAAAAAATTATATTCTAACAATATTTTGACTTTATAATATTTTGGCTCAACATTTTCTCCCTCATTTTTTAAAACTTAATAAAACATCTTAACTCAAACTATTTCATTATTATTCATAAACAATTTTACTACTATTCACAAAATTCTCATCTCATCTTCACTTCCCAAACGGGCCATAAGTCAATGATGGACAACCCACTCTAAAGTACGAGATCCATCTTCACCATGGAGATCATGAAGGTATCCATCTATGTCTCAAAAGTCCATAGTTCTTCAAATGGATGGATTCAACAGGTGCAAGGATTATGTTGAGCATGTAGAGTTATACAAACCCACTTTTTTTTTTGGAGGAGCCAAGGTCACATGTACGAGAGTGACCTTGTCCCAATTTTATTAAAACAAAACTCTCACTTATGGCAGAGGAATACCTTAGAAAAATCTCAAAAAACAAGCAAAAACTCCAAATAGCCCAACAAAAATAACCCCACAAACAAAAACCATCAACTCCTCCTAAGGTAGGGAATGCCAAGTTTGTCCATTCGCAGAAATCCCTGAACAGGACCTTGAATGGACGAGTCCTCACCTAACTGTAAATTAATCCCTTGCGTCTCCTGTTTTGCTAAAAAATCCGCTACCATATTGGCTTCTCTGAGAATGTGACGAAAGCGAACATTTAACTCCCTAGTGATATCTAAAATTTCCTCCCAAAAATCCCAAAGGAGCCAATACTTACAAACTCCTGAAGTCAACCATCCCACTATGACCTTTGAATCGGACTCAACCAAAATATCTCTCAACCCCAATCGCTTACAAAGCCGAAGCCCATCAAGAAGCACTCTACATTCAGCGATGGTGTTAGTAGCATGCCCATATGAATGTGCAAAACCCGCCACAACACCACCAAGAAAGTTAAAATCACCCAGCCTCCACTTGATTCTCTTGGATTGCCTCTAGAACCACCATCAACATTCAATTTTACTCTTCCTCTAACCGGTGGGCACCAAGCAATAAGTTTTGGATTTTTAGAAACAACTGGAATAACTGGCATGACAAATTCTCTAGTATTAATCTCCCATAAGAGGTAATTGATCGAAATTTTTTTCCTTTACTTGACAAATCTCTAATAAGAAATTGATTGAGCGAATAATACCATTAGGATTAAAAACCATACCTTCCATTCTTGCCAAACATCGAGCTCTCCATAACTCAGTTATACAAACCCACTTGACACTACTAAAATTCAACAAGTCACTGTATTAATTTCAAATTAACAGAGCACCTATTGTCAAAACGCGGTGTAAAACTAAGTTTTAGGCACTTCATTCACATATTACTACCTAAAGATTCTATTTTCTGAAAGAAAAAAATTGTATCACAATGATTTTGTTATAATAATTTGTAATTCATTAAATGTGGTCAAAGATCCACCTTGTATGGGATAAATCCAACACCCTACGAAGGTGTTGATAGAACCACTCTCAGTGAGGTAGATGGGTGGAGAACACCTTGTCGACTTTGGATTTGCTCACCTTAAAAGGGGTGGTAGTAACACCCATGGTGGTGGCGATGGCCAAGGTGTTTGGCCGCTCTAGCTATTGACCATTTTCTTTGGGCAATGTTTTTTATGGTTATGCTTTTCTTTCAGTCGGTTTTATGATAATATATTTGGATTATTCAAATTAATGTAAACGAGTCTACTATTTTTTCCTAAATCAAGCAATCTAGATTCATATAAATGGCATGCTAGGCTGAGCTATATTAGGCAAGAAAAGATTATTAGGTTAGCTAAAAAAAGCCTTATAGGCAATTTCACTGAAGTCACATTGCATACATGTGAACATTGTTTGATGAGAAAAGTATTGAGAAAACTATTTAGAAAAACAATAAGGTCACTTTTCCATTGCAATTGGTACAGTCAGATATCTATGGCCTAATGAGTGTGAGGACAAAATATGGGTCTGTCTATTCCATTACATTTATAGATAAGTTTTCACAATATAGTCAAGTATATTCGATCTTCCATATGTCTGAAGCATTTGATTGCTTTAGGCAATATGCTAGGTTGGTTCATAATCAATTAGATAAGAGTATAAAGGTTTTGAGAATTGACTGTAGGCATGATATCTAGTTGAACGGTTTAAAAAGTTCTGTGATGTGAAAAAAAGAATCAAATGACAGTTAATGATGCTAAATAAGGTGCATGCTAAATAGCACGGTGGAAATGAATGCCCTGACCACTCTATGTGATATATATTGATCAGTGAACAACCTGATGGAAGTATGTTTAAAATTGAGTGAATGTGGATTTGATTGAGGATGAATTTTCAAGTAGAGGTGAGGCTGATAAGAGTTTGGAACTCCAAGAGGTTGTAGATCAAAGGAATTTACTCCAAGTATCCTAGTTGAGAATGAGAAAATTTCACAAGTTCTTCGGAGTAGTGGGAGTGACTTGGCTCCGAGTCGTAGCACACTACTTATGGGTCATCCACAATAGCCTTAACCATGTAGAAGGTCACGTGGAAACGTTCCCCGTCAGGAATCTGAAATTGAAGGTGAAACGTTCATGGTGGCTCTACAAGAGGATGATGAGTTTAGAACAATTCATGGGGTTCTCTCATCTTCTACTAAAGATGGGTGGATGAAAGCACTAAATGATGAAATGGAGTTCAAGGACCAACCAGGTCTAGGACTTAGTAGACCTACCTCCAGGGTGGATGGTCATTGAGAACAAATGGGCTCTAAAGGTCAAATGCAAGGCAAATGGGTCAATAGAGAGTTATAAAACTTGCCTCGTGAAGAAAGAATATACCCAACAAGAGGGTATAGGCTATGAGAAAACCTTATCTCCAATAGTAAGGTTTGCCTCAATTTGCCTGCTTCTATGCTTAGTAGCTAATATGGATTTGGAATTCTACTAGATGGAAGTTAAGAAGGTATTTCTTAATGGAGAATTAGATGAAGAGATTTATATAGATAAACCCACAAGCTTTGTGGTCAAAGGTAAAAAGCAAAAAACAGACCAAATGGGCTGAAAAAGATCTAAAAAGGACTACTAAGAAATGGTTGTCCCTTAGTTTTGAGATAGACTTGGGTGAAATAGAATACATTTTTGGAGGTAAGGTTTACAGAGATCATGCAAAGAGACTTCAGTGTTTGTATCAATAGACTTACATAAAAAGGTCTTGAGCCTTTCCAAATATATGAGAGTAAACCCATTGAAACCCCTATTTCTAAATGTGAAGCTTATGCCAAAAAATATGTCCCAAGACTCGAGAGAAATATAAACGATGGCTTATGTTCCCTATGATAGCACTATAGGTAGCGTAGTATATGCAATTATGTATACTCAACTAAACATATGCTATACATTTGGCTTGGTCAATATATTCCAATCTAACCTTCAACTGGCTCAGTGGAAAGAATTCAAGAGGTTTTGAAATACATCATGGGATTTAAGACTATGTATTGTGCTATCAGGGTTAAGATTTGCAACTGAAAGGTTACTGATAATGACAGTGACCTAAACGAGCACAAATAAGAAACTGGGTATGTTCTCTTGCTAAACAATGGTGCCATTATATGGAGTAGTAAGAAACAACTATGCATAACCTTGTCCACCAAGAAGCGGAGTACATAGCATGTTCAATAGCAGTTGAGGAAGTTTTTTGGTTAAAAAGGTTCATTCGACACCTAGGCATCGGGCTACTCTTGCAGATGATAAGGACCCAAAGTATAATGGAAGAACTACACACATTGATATCCAATACCACTACATAAGAGATATGGTGACACAAAAGGAAGTGGTCTTAAAACATTTTTGTATGAGTCACATGGTTGGTGATTCCTTGACAGAGCCCATAGCAAAAGTCACTTTCATGGCCCTTATTAGTTTAGGACTGCATAAATTGTAATTTTTGTTTTTTGGTCTACAAAGTATTTAACTTCTTGGGATATTAATGCAGTATGATTTATTTTTGTAAATTTTATCATCTGGGATGATTTGTATACACACAAGATATGTCATCAAGAGTAGATCAGCTCATTCACACGAGTGATCATCTTTAACGCTACAAAGAAGTAGCGAGTAGAGATGAGACATTGAGTTCCTAGATAATTGTCCAAAAGTTATAAGTTAAATGGCACAAAACATATATCACCTTAGTGGGAGCTAAGATAAAGTCTATTATATTTAAAAGGATTCTGCATTGACACCCTATAATCCATGTAGCCTATAGTTGACCAAATACGAGACATTTTTTGGTGCTTTGGAGGTGAGCTAATAGAGAGACTCGTGTTAGACACAGATATGGAATCTAGCTAAGATCTATACATCGTTTGATATGTACATACACTTTTTGAGAAAGAGAAATCTACCGTAGCATGTATTTTGTACTACATGTAGTTATTCCACCAAATGTGGATGTGACTAAATGGTTTCCTGCTTCTTTACTATTTGAGTCTCATTCTTTTTTATGAGTGTCCTCTTTAACCTTTAACTATGTCATAAGATAGAGATTCCATTGTATGTTATGCTAGCATATGTTTATGGCCATGACAGATACTGTCTAAAGAGGAATTACTAGGAAAGTAGTTGGACTGAAGTTGAATAACATGAGGGCAAAGAGAAGGCTATTCGACAATGAGTGAAAAAATCTATGAACACATCATGATTACTTAGAAGTGGTCAAACATAGTTATGAGTTATTCGGAGTTCAATAGAGATCAAGAATACTTGACCAGATACGATTGAATGAGTCTGGGGCATGTGAGACACTTTAGGGTTGTTGTTATGCTAGTAATCTCTATGAGAGATTTGGTATAGTACTCCAATATTTCTTTTGTAGGTTATTCAATGGTCGCACAACATTTTTTATTATATAAACAAGATTGAGAACTCATTGAGAGATACAGGCTTGGGACATGCTCACTATGTGCAAATTGGAGATGCAATAAATTATGGAGAAGGGAAGCCCCACAACTTTTTGAAAATCCAAGCAATAATGCTTGGTATTACTCAAAGTGTTATTCTTGGAATTAAGGGGTAACAAAGGCTAACCTATAGAGCCCGTCATGTGTTACCAAGTGAGATATGATTTTTATAAATTAGTCCTTTTTCTATACTAGAGTTAAGGATTTTTTTCAATAACTCTCTCTAAAATTCGTTCTCTCTTAAAAGCAACATATAGGATGTTGGTGTTTGAGTATTTCTCTAGTTTATCTATCTAGTATACTCAAGCATTGTGTGAAGACAAACTCAAATTGATTAGAGTGTGGTACACTAAATTCACTCATGAAACAACTACAAAGACTTTAGGTATAATCCTTTCGCTGTGTATATTTTGTTGAGTTCTAACATATTGAGAGTAGAAGGTCAAAAATCAACATGCTCTAGGCTTCAACATAAAGAAAAACTTGCTCCATAACGTGGCTCAATACTAAATTCTCTCTCTCTAGATTTTTATTTATTTTTTCTCTGTTCTCTTATTCACATAGCATACACATATATCATTTGCAACATATTATGGATGCAGAAAACCATAGTGGACTGTCACTGTAAAGGATGTGTTTCACACCACCAGTTACTCGAACGACGTGCAAAGTACAACCCGACAACACTGGTTGCCCAGGATAAACTCTGATGCCTAAGTTAGAGAAGTAGTCTCAATATGATATGTCAAATAACACTTAGGATAGTATTTATTATCTTCGTATACCATTTATAGAGATGCACAGGACCAAGAAGTCGATAACCATTTGTTTCCTATACTCATCTCTAATTATCCCTTCTAGGGAGGAGGATATAACTACTTTGATTTATATGGATTATCCATCTCAGGATAACTGCCTTCATCGTGGGACATTATCACCTTGCGAATGATATTGCCCCTGGTTGAAATCATGCTCCTATAGGCATTTGGACCACGGGCCTTGTAGGTCAAAATGGCAAGTTGGGCCTGCTTATGGGCCTGGTAGCAAAAGGACCCAAATATCCCCTCTAGTTACCCCACTAATTTTCTTTGTGCCAACACATAGGAAATTCATTAGTTTCGCACCTTATATCCCCACATGATATTCTTACCCCGCTAGTTTTCTTTAGGTAATCAGCTAACCAGATTTGGACCTTTCCTACCTCATCGAGGGTCCATGAGAGGTAATGTAGGGGCTTAAATTCAAACTTGTTCTTCAAAACGTAACCCATGTCAGCCATAGACGTTCGTGCTAATTTAACATCCTTTATTTGAAAGAAATGGCAACTGTCGGGGCATCCAACCTTTCGGATTCTCAAGAACCCTCATGATTACCCTTCATGATCTTTCTTGATTCACTTACTTCTGCCCGTACTCTTTCTTTTCAAACTTCCTCTTCCTTCCATCTTTCCTTCTCCCTGCATGAGCCCTCTGTTTGTGTCATTTTCAAGAACTAATTTTTCTCGCAATGGCCAGCGTGGTTCTTCCTATACTCTCGTCTGTTCTTCTGGCCCAACTCGGGTGAGGGGCTCTCCTCCCCCTACCGCCGAATCTTCCCTTAGTCGAATCCCTACCTTTTTGAGGGTTTTTCTTGGCGTTCCACCTTGTCTAAACGGAATTTGGTGAAGCTAAGGTCCATTTATCGAATCTTAGATTCGGTGAAGCTTTACGTTCCCGGGGCGGGATGTACTAACGAAGAAGGGTTTGCCAGCGATGTGGGCATTACATTAAGTGCCTTAACGCATGGGCTGTGATTCCTTTTCATACACCTTGTCCGTGACATTTTGGATTTCTTGGGGTTTGCCCCCACCCAGCATCACTCACATGCTTAGCGTGTTCTTATGTGTTCATGCATAGTCTTTCACATGGTTTTGGAGCCTTTGGGGGATACTTATCAATATTTGATAGCGAAATAATTTCTTTCGTTCTATGGGGTGAAATCGTAACTGACCAATGTTTGTAGTTTTCGCACTAGGTCACAACGCTTAGCAGCCTTCGAGCCTCACTATTCCAATGGCAAGTAGTGGCAAAAAAAATTCTTTTTTGTTTCTGGTAGTAATTAGGAGAATCCCACCATCGAGATGAATCTTCGAGACTACCCCATCCATGCTAATTGGAGAAGGGTCCCCGACGTTAAAAGCTTGTTGTTGGACTTCACTGACTGGGAGTGTTCTTTTGTTGACATAGTCCTTAATTGGACGAAAGAAAATGACAGAAGTGGTTTGGCGATGGAGGATCTGCTCTCTGCCACCAACATTGATAGGTTCTTGGTGATATCCAGTCGTGCCCATGTCAGGGATGTAAGCTCAAGGTTGTGGTGCCCCTGATGAAGAGATGTGCTCCCCAACCCGGGGGGGCAAGGCAGGCTTCTCAAATTGATGGTTTGTTGCCCAAACGCCCTTGTGGCAGTGTCGTTGAGGGTGAGGTTGCTAGATCCACAGCAGGGTAGACGTGGAGGCGGATCGAGGAGTACACTGTGACTCTAACATTGCTATTGGTGAGGGGCCTCCTAGTGCTTCCCTTGGAGAGGAAACGCACGAAGCTTCTCTGGTCAAAGTTCCCACCCACCCCCCCGGGTGTCGCCAGGACCTTACTGGGCTCATGTGTGAAGCCCTCGTTGACTTCGCGATGGCTTTTAATTTTGACTTGCCTTCCAAGGGAATTGAATTTGTAAGCACGCCGCCCTTCAAGTTTTCTTCTCTCCTCTCTCCGACCTTAATGCCAAGTGTCGGCGACGTTTCTGTGGATATGTACAGTGCCTTTTCTATTGGCGTGACCTGGGCTACGATGCCCGAGTCCATCTTAGTTGGCGGTGCCTAGACCAATGTTGGGGGCAATGATGAAGACGACCAAAGGGAGCAAGGATCTAACCTGAGTTCTCTCCCTAAGATAGTTTCTTGAGGCGAGACCTTACTACTGACCAAGAAAGGCTCTCCATCCCTTCTCCCTCCCTTTTCTCATTCGGCGACAATGAGGACTCTCCCACTCTTCCTGAGGGAGGTGGGTCCTCCTTAGAAGAAGGCGAGGTTGATCAAAGTGATGTGGTGTTGGGGGATTGGTTGATATGGACGTTGGGAGGCAGGTTGAAGGCCCAAGGGAGTTCGTGGCCAAGTTGGGAAATCTGACCACCCCTTCCCTTCCTTTCGTGGCCCCCGTCCCTAGGGGGGGCATTGTGGTTGATTGAACAGGTAAGGTTGAGGAGGTTGGCCTCTGGTGTGCCCCTTCCCCTTCGAGGTCGATTGTGGCAATGTCAAGACGCTTACGGAACATGCTCTCTCCAGTATTGTGTTTTGCTTAGTATGGTTGCTTCTGTACGGAACCGTTTTACTTAGTCATTTGCTTGTGTAGGGCATTGACGAGTTGGCGGCTTGGATTGTGGGCGAGCAGGCAGAGTTGGAGGATGAAGTTAAGGAGTGGTGGAAGTTTGGATACTACGTCAAGAAAGATATGACTAGGCTCTTAGTTGAGAAGACTATGTTGGAGTGCTGCCTAGAGCAGGCCGATGGGCACATCTACAACTTGGAAACTAACCTCGACTTCCTCCGTGATGAAGTGTGCGAGCTTCGTGGTGAATTACTTTGAGCTCAATCTATCCAGGTGCATGATAGTTTTGCCTTGCCACTGGCGGAGTCTGAAAGTGAGTCTTCTCGAGCTCAGGTATCTAGGCTGAATGAGGCATTAGCCACCTCCCAGCGGATGCTGAGAAGCATTCCTAGGAGTCTGCTAAGGCATTGTTTGCTTTGGAGGTGGAGTGTAAGAGGCTTGCACTTGAACTGTCAGAGGTGAAGGTGTCACGTGTGGAGGAGTGCAAGTAGTTTAACATCCAACTGTCCAAGGTGAAGGGTAATCATAAGGAGTTGTAATCAAGGTTTTCTGCCTACAAAAAGGTTCTGGAGGATACTGATGCCGCCCAGGGCAAGATAGCTTAGAGTTTGCGGTGCTTGAACGCCACTGTCAAGGAGCAAAAAAAGCAATTGGAGGGGTTGGGGACCCATTTAGCTTCTACCAACGGGGAGTTTGTTCGTCTGCACCCTTAACTGGCTGCAACTAGGGCTATTAGGGACCGGGCGTTTGGGTTCGGTTATGGGGCTGGTATGGCTTGCTTGCGGGCTCACCTGTTGGCTAACCCTCGTACCAATTTGAAAACCCTAGATTTGGAGGAGTTTCAACATTATGCCGTGTCTTGTCAGTTTATTGATGCCTTGGGATGCAACACCATGCCCGATGCCTTTCCTACCCTAGCATCCTCAGCCTGCCCTGGTGGGGCCCCTTTCAAATGATGTTTGTGTTGTTTGTGCAAATTTCAATTTTTGTATCGGTTTTGAACAATGTTTGGCCCTTGAATTGACCCTCTGTGTGTTGCTCCCCTAGCCCCTGCTTGGGATTTGATGGAAACTGAAACACCGGAACATGTAACACTAGGGTTACCTGCCCCTCGTCCATGATAGATAAGATGCAATACACCTACTAACAACTAATAGTATGTAGTATATCGTAGCAGAAAGTCAACTATAGTCAATTTAAAAGAAACATTAGTCACAGTACTGAAACATAAGATCCCAATACTATTACATAATTCAAAAGAGTCGTCATAGTTGATACAAGTTTCTAAAGAACTACAAAAAACACGGGACCAAAACATCAAAAAGCTAAACAGAAGATCATTTCCCAAAAGTGGTCACATAACGTTGTCTTGATCTTCAGTGAGATTCGGGCCTCAGTCGCTCCTCCAGAGCCATGTTCTTGTCTCTATTATGGGACCTTCTAAACTTTTCTATGTTTTCAATTATCTTAGTGATTGCTTTATCAATTGACTCGAGATGTTCCAAAATGGAAGGCTCAGACGAGTCTATAATCATCTTAGGCACGATCCTCTTTGGAGGAAGTACTATCCTCTTGCGCTTCGTCATTTGAGTTGCCTAAACCTGTCACAACTTCTATCATTCCGAGCAAGGAATGACAATGGATAAATACAACAATGAGATTTCGAGAAATTTCAGTAAGTAAACAAATAATGTGCAACAGATATCATAAGCATATGTAGTACACTTAACAATAAGTGCATGGACATGAACTTATATATATGCACTTGACCTTTCAAAGACTTTGTATAAAAAACATGACATGTTTTCATCATTTTATACTTGTTCATTAACATACTTATGAGCTCATGGCGTTTCTTGAGTTATAACATAACATTGGATACCTCACGGCTCCCCTATGCACTGTGTGTTCCCTGCTAGTTACCACATCAACCATTGGCCACTTTCACCAAGGTGACTACGTCTTGACTTTCATATATGGCAGCTCGCATTTCACCTTCACTGTAGGTGCACCCAATAGCTTTAGGTGTAATCCCACTCTGGCATCCTTTTCTTTTAGGTACCATCCAAGATCCGCTGACAGTACTTCGTCAATCTAGGGGTATCCCTCTATTTTAAATACTCCTGAGAGGATAGAGGAGTTCCCCTTGAACATTCCCCCATCCCAGCATTTGGGGTCTTGATAAAAGTTTGACTTTTTTAAAAGACTCTTTTCCTTTCAAAAAAGGGTTTTCACAATCCCAATGCATGTGACATGACAATAGACTTTAGAACTTTCATGACACACATAAAATACCACAATGTTTCATCATAACCATGAGATGCCGAAATGTTCATCATAAAATAAAACATTCATACATGCAATACATATCCCGTTATGGCTTGAAAATATTAGAACATGCGAACACGTTCCCTTATAACAATTCAAGGCATGCATATCAATCAAAGGCATACATTCCAAGATTTCATGTAAGGGCTGAAACCTTCAAACCCTAAGATAACCAAAAATTGTTCTTATCACATAAAACCTAAAGCACCAATTATCTTACTTCATTTATAAGGTTGGTCGAAAGCTTTGTGTGAAGAAACATGAAATCCAGACAATTTTTCATGAACTTGGATTCTTGTAATGCATTGAACAAAGACTTTTAACAAGGAAACCTCATGAGTGCCGAAGCACTTTCTTATGTGTATGGGTGATCCTTTCATGATCTTAGTCCAAGCTGAAATAGTAAAATACAACATTCATATTCAACCAACATAGAACATGCTAAAACCCTACATGGCTTCTTACTTCATATCTTTCCACATTATACACAACTTCCATAACTCATATCAATCATACTTTTAAACAAGCCATATATATAAAATATCAAAGTACAAGTTAGAAGTGTACTTACAAAAATCTGAAATATAGTTTTATAGCAAGCAAGCTAAAAAATCACATATAATACTAGTTAGAATCATTGCTTAAGAAAAACCCTAACCCATGTGTTCAAGTGTGGTGCTCTTTACACCTTTTCCTTTCCAAGAAAAACTCCAAATTTTTCGAACCTTCCCTCTTTGAATCCAAAACTTATATTCAACAAAAATCCTAATTACAAATCACTAGTGCCATGACTCTCTTACCTCAAGACACTATGCTTTAAGGTTTAAAAACAAGTAAAGTTACATTTATCTTTCCTTGAAAAAAACCCTAATCTAACCATGTGAGTGTAGGCGTGGGTTCTCATGGAAGAACCTTCTTAAAACATGAACTATCTTCTTCTAGCTCAAGTGTGCGTGTGTGCGAGCATAAGTTCTAGATGAACTTGACTTAAACCGAGACCTCTCTTCCTTGAAGTTGTGCGCGTGTGTGTGTGGGTAGCAAAAGAAAAGTTGGTTTCATACCTTCTAGGTCTTCCTCTTGCAAGTGTCTCTTCACTTTGTTTACTCTCAAAAGGTTGTTTGGATGATGAGAAAGTGATGGATACTTAGAAAAAAAGAGGGTAGCCGAAACTTATAACAGCAAAACACAACATGGCTAAACATCCTAGGGTTTTCAGCTTCGTCCTTTTATAGACACTCAAGGGCTTTCTTACATAAAACAAGCTCATGCATGGTTGCCAAGTGGCGTATAGCCCTACCATCTTTTTCCTCTAGCTCATCATTAGATCAAGTTGGAAACCAAAAGCATCCTTTCCTACATGTGGCGTCTCCCTCTTCCAAAACCAAATTCACCTTACTCATTTTCCCTTCATTTCATGTCTTGGTTCAATGTATCTAGTGGCCATAAGGTTTTCTATCAACTTAAAACGTCCTCAATTTCTTACATGTGTGCGTGAGGAGTGTGTGTGTGTGTAAGTGCATGGGCTGCTGAACCCCTTTCTCTTCCCTAGGAGATCTTCTTTTTAACCTACTTTGGACAAGCATGTTATTGGTCCTCTTTTGGCACAAAGATCTTTCCTTAGCCGACCACCTCAAGGGTTTCTTACACAAGATTCTCTTCTAGAAGCCCTTAGGCTTGTAGCCTTCTTTCCTCCTTGTTCTTGCTCTTTTCCAATGCAACCTTTTACGTACTTCATGCATGAAAGATACATGGAAAAAAGCAACCTGTCTCCTCTCCTTGTTGTCATCCAAGGCCTCATGGCCTTCCCTAGTTCCATTTTCCCATAATCCTAATCATTTCCTTCTAGATTCCTTTCCTTATAGTGACATGTGTCAACAAGTTTCGTCCTACAAGAGAATCCTCATGCATGCGTGACACATGGCAAGGAAGGGATTGATCTTCCTATGGTAGGTGTGTAAGCCAAACCCTTTTTGTCTTTCTTTCTTGCTTCCATCTAGTTCCATCATTCCCCTATGGATGACAAGTGGACTAAAATTCCTTAAGTTGGGCATGAGCCCTAATCCTTTTGGGCCTAAACCCTAATTTCCTACAAGGGTCGAAACTCTCATGGGCTAAAACTTTTTTTACACAAAAGCTTAGAAAGTCTTGGTCATCACACTGTGTATAATAATTGGGCCCCTTGTTTTGGCCCTTTTGCTCTATATACTATGATTTTTGGATGTCGGTTACTTACTTTCTATGTGGGCGCTATGTTGTGGGGGTCGTGGGGTCTTCTGACCTCCATACCCGTTTGTTTGTACCATGTGTTACACTCAGCACTGCTGGCTAATTGTTGGGGTGTCGTGGGGTCTTCTGACCTCCACACTTGTTTGTTTGCACCACGAGTTAGACTAAACGTTGATGGCTAACTGCTGGGGGGTCATGGGGTCTTCTGACCTCCACACGCGTTTGTTTGCACCGCAAGTTATACTTGACATTTGTGGCTAACTGCTAGGGGTCGTGGAGTCTTCTGAGCTCCATGCCCATTTGTTTGCTTCGTGAGTTAGACTTGACATTGGTGGCTAACTGCTAGGGGGTCGTGGGGTCTTCTGACCTCCATGCCTGATTGTTTGCACCATGAGTTAGACTCGACACTGGTGGCTAAAAGTTGGGGGTTGTGGGGTCATTTGACCTGTACACCCGTTTTATTGATTTATCTCTTTAAAAACGTACATTCTTTAAAGGACGATAAGTAAAAGCTTAAAAATAACATCCTAGAGATAAAACCTCTTCAAGTGTTCAACGTTCCATATGTGCTGTAACTCTTTTCCTTAACTGTCCTTGTGGTAGTATGAGCTTGGTCGGTTGCATTCTACGACTATGTATGGGCCCTCCCATTGTGGGCCAAGCTTTCGCTCGCCCCAGGTTTCTACACCTGTCTCTCTAAGCACCAAGTCGCTGACTTTGAAAGATATGGGGTTAACCTATTGGTTGAAGTAGCGCTCAACCATCCTTTTGTTGAGGATATTCTGGACTTCCGCCTCCTTTATCACCTCTTCTAATAAGTCAAGCTGCTCTTCAAGCGTTTTGTTGTCGTCTTTTTGTTTGAAATGGCTGGTTCAGTGTGTGGGCAAACCAACTTCCATTGGAACATTTGTTTCACTTCCGAAGGCCAAAGTAAATGGCGTCTCCCCCATTGGGGTCTTCACTTTTGTTCTGTAGGCCCATAAGACCCTTGGGAGTTCTTCTACCCATTCTCCCTTCTTGTCACTGAGTTTCTTCTTTAATATTCCTAGCAAGGACTTGTTCATAGACTCTGCTTGTCCGTTTGCTTGTGGGTGCCCTAGTGACGAGTACTTTACTTGGATGCCCAACTCTTGGCACCATTCTCTATAATAGTCTAAGTCGAATTCCTTCCTGTTGTCAGAGAGTATGCTGTTGGGGATGCCAAACCTACACAAGATATTCTTCCACAGGAACTTAGTCACGAACTTTGCTGTGATGGTGGCGAGGGGCTCTACTTTTGCCCACTTCGTGAAATAGTCTACTTCTACAATTATGTGCTTTACCCCGCTCTTCTGCTGTGGGAAGGGGCCAACCAAGTGAAGTGATAGAAAGTACCTTTTCTGGTAGATAGTGTGGGACCGGGCCGTAGACTTAGCATTGGGTACACTTTTTTACGAAGATTTTAGCATCTCTTAAAGCTTTGGGCCAATAATATCTTACCTTGAGAGCTTTCCTTGCCAAGGCCTTCCCGCTAGAGTTCATGTATCTCTACCAGGACATACTGTGCTTCCTCAGGTGAGATGCACCTTAGTAAGGGAGCCAAAAAATCCTTCTTATACAGGACACCATCAATTCTCATGAATCGCGCCGCATTCCTTCTCACTTTCCTTGCTGCCTCATTCCCTTCCGAAAGCTTGTCGGATTCTAAGTACTCCATTATCTCTTTGGCCCACTCTAGTCCTGAGGGTCTTACATGATTCACATGGTTTCCAATCGCTGGAACTTCCATCACCTTCTTCTGTACTTCCCATGGCAACTCTAAGTCGTCCTGTGCAGAGGCTGCCTTGGCTAGCCTATCAACTATTGTGTTATCCACCCTCGGTGCCTGTTCTAGTTTGAATTAAGTAAACTGTTTGAGGATTGTTAATACCTGGTTTAAGTACTTTTTTAATTTTCCCCTTTCGTGGCATAGGCTCTAGTCACTTGGTTCATGACTATCTGGGAAACAGCTTTTGCTTTGACCTCGTTGGGGCCAAGAGTCTTGGCGATTGAGAGTCCTGCTATTAAGGCCTTGTATTCTGCTTTGTTGTTAGTAGTCTTGAAAGCAAGGGTGGCCATATAATAGTGTTCATGTCCTGTCTCCTCAATGATATAAATCCTTATACCTCCCCCCTTTTGGCAGGCTAACCCATCGATGAACACCGGCCGAGAGGTGCGGCTTCAACATTTGCTAGAAAATTGATGCACTCAACGACAGAGTCCGATAATGCTTGCCCTTTAACTGCAGTCCTAGGCATGTAGTCAATGTCAAATTCACTAAGCTCTATCGACCATGTGACTAGTCTTCCAGAGCTATCCGACTTTAGCAGTATCTTCCCAAGGGGGTGCTCCATTAGTACCCTTATGCGATGGGCTTGGAAGTACGACAGCAACCTCCTGACAGGTTATTACTAGTGCAAGCGCTAACATCTCCACTCGCGCATGCCTAGCCTCGGCACCTTTCAGCGCACGACTCATGTAGTAGATTAGGGCCTGTGTTGTGCCCTCATCTTTGCATAGTACTGCTAAGACAGCATGGAGGGATACTGCCAAGTAGATGTACAAGATGCCCCTAGGTTGGGCTGTTTTTGCAGAGAGGGATTGTTTAGGTACTGCTTCAACTCCCTGAGGGCTCGGTCAGAATCCTCATTCCACGAATGTGTCTTCCTTAGGACCCTAAAGAAAGGGAGGCATTTGTCCGTGGACCTTGATACGAACTTGTTTAAGGTGGCTACCCTTCCCGCCAGTCACTCAGCGTCATTGATGCTCTGTGGCGGCGCCATGTTCAAAATGGTGTTAATCTTCTTAGTGTTCACCACAATGCCCCTCTCCGATATGAACCTGTTTAAGGTGGCTACCCTTCCCGCCAGTCGCTAAGTGTCATTGATGCTCTGTGGCAACGCCATGTTCAAAATGGCGTTAATCTTCTTAGTGTTCACCTCAATGCCCCTCTCTGATACTATAAATCCCAAAAAAATGCCTGAGTTGACCCCGAAAGCACACTTAGCAGGGTTCAATTTCATTTTATACTTGCGTAGCACTTTAAAGATTCTCTAAGGTCCGCTAAGTGTTGCGCAGGTTCTTTGCTTTTCACCAGCAAGTCATCGACGTATACCTACATGGTCTTGCCAATCTGGCACTTGAACATCTGATTTACCAACCTCTGATATGTTACCCCAGCATTTTTCAACCCAACGGGCGTTATTCGGTAACAGTAAAGGCCTCTGTCGGTGATGAACGCCATATTTTCCTCATCCATCTTGTTCATTCGAATCTGATCGTACCCTGAATATGCGTCCATGAAGTTTTGAACTTTGTGCATCGCGGTGGTGTCTACAATGACATCAATTCGTGGAAGTGAGAAGCTGTCCTTTGGGCAAGTTTTGTTCAAGTCGATGAAGTCCACGCACATTCTCTACTTCCTATCTGCCTTCTTGACCAGTAGCACGTTGGAGAGCCATTCTAGATAGTAAGCCTCTCTTATAAATCCCGCCGCTACTAAATGGTCTATTTTTCAGTTATGGCCATGCATTTCTCTATGCTAAAAGACTTTCTTTTTTGGCGTACCTTCTTTGCCTTTGGATTGACACGTATTCATATAAAAATATATCTGCAAGTGCACAAAATCGTAACAAATAGTAAAGTATTTTAAAGAAAATGGTTATCGAACCCACAGGGAATAATTATGCTATTGAGTATTGAAATTGACTAAATTAATTACTATTTAGAAAACCAACATTTGAAGAATGATTTATCTATATTAAACTGAAGAAAAGAACATTAAAATTGAGATTTAAAAAAATAATAAGAATAGATCTAGAGCATTTGACTTCACCTAGCAAATCTCACACAACTTATTCTTCCTTATTATAGAATCCCAATCATTCCAAGTTGATGATAAAAATCCCTTAACTATTTAATAGTTTCTCTCGAACAATACCAAAAATATCTCCAACTAATAACTCCATATATCTATATGAATTTAACTAATTGGAGACTCATTAGGTTCTTTAGATTTTTCTTGAAAATCACACTAGTCGCGGTAAAGCATCTCTGTTTTCGCTCAACTAATAGTGTTTAATCCTAGAGTTTTAATCACAAATCACCTCTCGGTCTCATTGCAATCCAAAAGATTGAATAATAGTTAGCTAGAAAATTGTAAGCATTAAGAACAAGGAATAAACACTCAATCATGGAAATATTGAAAATAAAATAACATGAAATATAAACTGTGTATTTAATGCTAGGCTACATCAAAACTCTAGAAAATAAAATTAGTTCATAATGAAATTAAAAAGAAAAATAATAAAACCGGTATTCTTCGTTGGAGTCATTTGATGAAACATGCGGCTCTCGCCTCTGCTCGCCCTGATCTGCTCCCTAGATCTGCCTCCTTGAAAGAAACTCAAATAATAAACTCTAAACTATTGAAACCTAAACTCAGACTCTCTAAAGCTCAAAACAAAACTCTGATCCCTCCTATTCATCCCACAAGAAGAGATTAAATAGATGTCAAAATTCAAATCTGAAAACAAGATAACTATGGCTTCAATCTCATCTAAAGATCTAGAAAATAGTTTCTAAAGATAAATGTTAACATAAAAGGAATTATCTCAAGAATAACAGGATTATCTAAAATGGAAGATTCAGTGATATGCGGCTTGAATTGAGGAATTCGGGAGGATTTGGTCACCAAACAGATTCATTGTGAAACTCGAATTTGGTGGTCAACAGCAGATTGATTCTGGTCGGGAGGAATTATCCCACCGAGTAGATGCCATGTGCACTGACTATAACTTGCGTGGAGGTCGCAAATGAATGGGCGTGGAGGTCACAAAGACCACACAGCCCTCTCCTCGCCTACTGAGTAGAAAGACTCCCAACTGGGATTAAAGACTCCTCTTGCCTTTTCTAGTTGTTTCCCACGATGTCTTTTAGGTTGATTTTTTAAGTTGGTCATTTAGACTAGTTGCCCAATCTAACTGCCTAGAACCTGGTCCCTTCAGGTCAAGAGTCTTCTCGCCTACCGAGAGGTAAGTCTTCTCGCCTTTGGGCGAGAGAAATCCCTTTGCTGCCCATGGGACAAGGCTCCTTGCCCCAATCGCATCGGCTTTCTTCAGATATCGTTGTCTCTCATCAGTCTGGATCTGTAGTCTCTTTTTTTGTACCAAAATGCTCTCATTTTGCGCTAAATCTTCTCATTCATTCAAATCCAAGGAAATAAATAAAAATATATAGAAATAAACTAAAATCAATAGTATTGAAGCGAAAATGACACTTTTCATAAATAAAAGAGTGACAAAAATCACATAAAAATAGCCCTTTATCAACACACAAGTTGTGTTCTATGATTGCATTGTTGATTCCCAACATATCTTCATGGCTCCATGTGAGCACGTCTCTATGCTCAACTAGCAAGCACTTTAGCACCTCCCTGTACTCTGGTAGGAGTCTCGTTCCAATCCTTGTAGTGGCGTTTGGGCACTCTAGGTGTAGTGCTACAATCTCTATGGGCTTGTTCGCTTCAGCCTGCATGAGGTTGTCTTCATCCCTTACTTCTACGTTCCGACTATCTTGGTCCAAAGGTGGTGGTGGCGGCTATTTGCCCCCACTATCTACCATACTCACGGCAGGCGCCCCTACTTTGAGCTCCTATACGTAGCACTCCCGTGCCAGGATCTGCTCACCGTGGACTTCGCCAACGCTTGCTTCGGTTGGGAACTTCATTTTCAGATGGTAAGTGAAAGTGACTACCTTCAAGTCGTTGAGGTTCGGTCTTCCTAATATGGCATTATAGGATGATGGGGCTTTAGCCGCCAGGAAGTCTGTTATCGTGGTGGTGGTGTGGGCCTTGGCCAACTGTACTTTGCAGTGCAATGGCGCCCACAGGTTGGATGGATTCTCCCAAGAACTCCTTCAGTAGAGATGTTGATGGGCATAACTTGTCAGGGCTAATGCCCATCCTGGTGAAGGCGTCCCAAAATAAGATGTCGGCTGAGCTTCCATAGTCTATCAAAATTTGTCTGGTCGTGTAGTTGGCTACTAGCAAAGTGACAACTACGTCGTCGTCATGGGGGTACAGAACCCCTTGGCAGTCCTCGTCTCCAAATGAGATGGTTAGGGTTGCATTTATCTTAGGATGCCTGGGGGTTTGTCCGCCATGTATACTTCATAGTATCTTGGTCTCCGGGAGTGAGCCTTTCTACTGGCTGCTATTACTACCCAGCAGGCAAAATCTCCTACTATGGTACGGATTTCATCGAGGGGTGCTTGGTCTTGACCCCGTAGTTCCTAGGGGGTATTATGTCTTTGTTTCGCTTCTGCCCTCTGGCATTTAGGGCTTATACTTTGCCTATTTCCATGCTTACAATCCTCCTCCTCTCTGGCTTGAGATAGTCAATGAGCATTCTTTCGAACTCCCCACTTCCTGCGAGGCTAGGAACCCTCTTCTTTAATGTAGCACAATCTTTCGTCTAGTGAGTATCTGACTGGTGGTACTTACAGTAAAGGTGCCCTCTTACTTGGGGATGTTCCTCCTCTCTTGCTATTTTGTTTTTTTCTTGCACGCTCATGTTATTATGAATGAGGTGGCGCCCTTGGTCTCGTTGATTGGGATGCCTTTCTTACTTTTTATCCTGATGACCTTGCCTGGTCTTCTTGTCCTTGGAACTATTTTGGTTTTTAGCTTCTGACTTGACATCCTACTTTCTTGGTTCTAGGAAAGCCTATAACATGTCTTCAGCATTTACAAAGTTGTATGCTTTATCCATAAACTCCCTTAGGGTGGAGGGGCTTTTCCTGGCCAATTCAGCTATGAATGGGCTATGCAGCCAGATGCCCCCCAAGAGGGCAGCCAATGTGATCTTTCATCCTAGTCATTTGTCGTCGGTCTCTTCTTGTTGAAATGGGTCAAATATGTCTTCATGTTCTCTCCTTCTTTGAGCTTGATGGTCAACAGGTAGGCGGTTGGTCTACTATGCCACCTCCTTGGAAAAGCCGTGGAGGGTCATATGTGCTTGGAAGTTTTCGATGTGATCCACAAGGTCTCGTGACCCATCATATAAGTCAATCTAAGGAACCTTAAACCTTGGTGGGAGGGGAACAACCATTACTTCTTCGCTGTAAGGGAGTCAGTGCTGGTGAGTAGCTGTTATCGAAGAGGATCCTCCCATCCTTCTTTCCATCTCTTCATACTTGTCTACAAGGCTGCCAACTTCATTGTGCAGCTTCTTCTTTTCCAGATGTTCGATATGCACACCTCCCACACTGTGTGCGTCTCCCACACTGTCGCTTTAATTCTTCATTCTCCTTCTATAACTGCTCCACTACGATCACAGCCTCTCACAGCTTCTGTTTAGCCTCTGCCAGCCTTGCTTCTATCTCTGCTACATTCATCTTTTGATCACGAGTTGCTTGGGATCGCGAAGTAGTTGGCATGTGAAAATCACACTGAAGTCTACAAGTATCCCATAAATAGCACTACTGTAAAGGACGTGTTTTACACCACTAGCTACTCGAACGACCTACAAACAACAACTCAACGGCACTAGTTGCCCAGGATAAACTCTGATGCCTAAGTTAGAGAAGTAGTCTCAATATGATATCTCAAATAATATTTAGGAGAGTTTTTGTTACCTTCGTATACCATTTATAGAGATGCACAGGTTCAGGAAGTCGGTAATCATCTGTTCCCCATACTCATCTCAGGATAACTGCCTTCATCTTGGGACGTTATCACCTTGTGAATGATATTGCCACCTTGTTGATCTCATGCTCCCGTAGGCCTTTAGACCACGGGCCTTATAGGTCAAAATGGCAAGCTGGGCCTTCTTATGGGCCTAGTAGCAAAAGGATCCAAATATCCCTTCCAGTCATGATTATGGGCTTTCTCTGGAAATTCAGCAAATTTTTTTGCCTTGCTCTTGGTGGACTATTAGACTGTACGAGGAACTCTTGCTAGCCTGTACTAAGCAAAGCTCATCTGTCCACATACCTTATTGACACAAACTTGGAATTTCAACACATAATAATACGTAGATGAGAGAAGAGAAGAGAAGAGAAGAGGGAAACCCATTTGTATAAATGTGAGTTTCGACCTGGAAGGAATGCTTTTTTCTTCGATCCCACTTTCTAAGGAATGAAAACAACTCTAGATGAAAATGATAATGTATTTTTTTTTATACATTTTTTAACCTTCTTAAATATTTTTAAAAAGAAATCACAATATTATTAAAAAAAATATTTTCTTAATTATTAAATAAAAAATAACAATCGCGACCCACAATCGCGACCTATTATCTATAGGAGTAGCTTTTTCCTTTGACTTTTGCTTTTGATTCAATGCGTTTAATTTTTTATTGAAAATATTATTTTATTTTAAAAGTGTGTATGAGCTATGAATTGGGTATTTGCAATGTTGCCTGTCACTACTCTTTTTATAACGTTGATGGCCCAAAAATAAATGACAAGATGGGTGGAGAAGTCAACGACAGAATATTTGATAATATTATATTATCATATATATAATAATAATAATAATAATAATAT
>QEOT01000317.1:297239-324272 GCA_003123785.1 Pterocarya stenoptera
GGGTGCGTGTGTATCACCCCCAAGCTGAGATGGGATATTATCTCGGTAGAGCTCCTCTGGACACTCGGGAGCAGAATATACTGAGTGTCGTCCCCTGGGGCTTTTGCCCGGGACTTGGACGGGATGGTAGCGCTCTCGATCCGACTCCGTGACTCCTCGGGCTGGCGGGGGTCAGAGGATGCCTGGCTATGTACGCGGTGGGCGCGGAACTGGGCATCACTCATGTATCACTTGCACGGTCGTTACCCGTGGGGTGAAGATGGGAAGCCAGATTATGTGGATGGACCCTAGGGGAGGCCATGGTGCATACGATTAAAATTGGAATTAATGTAATTATCCCTGGATTGTTAATTTGTGCCAAATGGTGTTTTTGGCGTGAGTGGGAAAATTGTGTTTTTCGAGAAATGTGTTTTCTCAGCTTTTTACGCTTGGGTCATCATGAGCATGCATAGCGTTGGTTGTTAAAATATATTTATTGTCTTTGAGTTTTCTGAGTTTTACTTACCTGCAGTTCCATTTTGTAGGACTGTAGATTTTGATGCAGGTTTTGATGAGGCTGAGCCCGAGGATGAGGCTCCGCCTGAGGAGTAGGGACATGGCTATATTTGTGTTAAAGATTATTTCTGCTTTTGTTTATTGTATTTTATTTGACTTGATGCTGTTTTGTAAACAAAATTGTATTATGTTGACATGTGGATTTTCAGTACTCTGATATTGTATTAAAACGCTGGTACTTAGTTATTTAACTTAACCGTTCCTCTGCATATTTTATTGTACACGTGTTGCATTGCACACACTCAGCACATGTCGATGGGGTGCGTGACCGTGTTGTCATCATNCAAATAATCTAAATTGAAGATTTTGGTTTATTGAACTTTTGAGGAACGAATTAGTAACTTAAGATTTTTTATATTTCTTTTGAGATTTAAAAATAATAGTATTTTTGGTATATAATATTATTAGCATAGAATCTACTGACTTACATCAGCTCTAGTATATTTTAGAATAAGTTTTACATTTCTGTTATTTTACTCTTTACTTTATTCTCTTATACCTGAATTGATTCCCTTGTAAAGTGTATAAATACACCTCCTCAATACAATGAATATAACTTGGAATTCAGGAAAATTGTTCATCTAACATGGTATCAGAGCTGCTCGACTAGTTGTCTCCTTGACCCATGGCTACGCCTGTCTCCTCCTTTCTTCCACAACCAACTTCTTCCATTATTTCTTCCTTCTCACATGTTGTTACCATCAAGCTAACAACAGAAAATTATCTATTATGGAAAGTTCAAATATTGGCATACCTTCTCTACTGCTATGTTGATAGAACCCTCCCTTGTCCAGATCAATTTCTACATCCCATCTCAGATGGCTTACCAAAAACGTACCCAGATTTTCTTTCCTGGATGCGCACAAATCAGCTGGTTCTTAGTGCTCTGTTTTCATCCCTTTCCGATTCTGTCATTGGCCATGTTCTCTTTGGTAACACTGCTAGAGAACTTTGGCTCTCTCTTGCATCCATGTTTACTTCACATTCTCAAGTAAAAGAATTTCGTATATGATTTCAGCTTACCAACCTTTCCCAAGGAGATCAATCTATATCTGAATATTTTGGGAAAGTTCGAACTCTTGCTGATACATTGGCTGATACGGGTAACCCACTTCCAGATAAGGAATTCATCACTTATTTGCTCACTAGTTT
Source organism: Pterocarya stenoptera (assembly GCA_003123785.1). NCBI lineage: Eukaryota > Viridiplantae > Streptophyta > Magnoliopsida > Fagales > Juglandaceae > Pterocarya > Pterocarya stenoptera. The sequence continues at coordinate 298,947 of QEOT01000317.1, forward strand.
AGGTCTAGTTTATGAATCTTTTGTGACCTCTGTCACTATAAGATCCGAACCTCTTTCATCTCATGAGCTATATTAGTTATTGTTAACTCAGGAAAGTAGGCTTACTCACACTACCAAAAATGTCTTTGAACCCTCAGTTAATTACAGTGCACATGATGGTCGAGATCAATGTGGCAGAGGTTTCTTCCGTGGTGGTCCACAAGGCATAGGCCAAGGTAGATTCAATGGTCGTGGTGGTCGACACTCTTCTTCTCCTTCAGGAAACTATCATCAAACACCTGGTGGATAGCGTCCCACATGTCAAGTATGCAACAAACCAGGGCATGTTGCCCTCCAATGTCGGCATAGATTTGATGATGCCTATCAAACAGAAGCACCTAGATCCTGCTCTGCAAATTACACCATGCCTAGCTCCCTTTCCGACACCACTTGGTACCCATATTCGGCTGCGACCCACCACATTACCAATGGTTTGAGCAACCTCAACCTATCCACCAAATAGTACTCTGGTAATGAGACAATCAAAGTTGGTGATGGATCGTGCCTTCTCATTCAACATATTAGTGACTCCTCTCTTACTTCAAGCTCTTCATCTTTCATTTTACATAACTTACTTCATGTTCCGAATATCACCAAAAGCCTCATCTCAGTTATTCAATTTTGTGTTCATAACTCTTGCTTTTTTTAATTTCATGCCACTCATTTCTTCATGAAGGACAATCAGACGAGAAAGTCCCTCCTCACCGAACCCACACGTAATGGGTATGTCTTCCCTTCAACAATAAATCAACCACCTGCTTCAGCTCATCTTGGTGAACGAACGTCTCTCCCTCAATGGCATCGACGACTGGGTCACCCATCCCTTGAACTTGTCTCTAAGATTTTGCATACCAACTGTTTGCCTGTTTCACCCACTCCCCCTGCGTTCAAGTGTTCTGAATGTCCTCTAGCAAAAAGCCATCAATTGCCTTACTCATCTAGTCAGGCCACATACACAAGGCCTTTAAAACTTGTTAGTGCGGACCTTTGGGGCCCATCTCCTATAGTTTCCAAAAATGGATTTAAATACTACATTTCTTTTGTAGATCACTTTATTTGCTTTACTTGGTTTTTTCCATTGAAATTAAAGTCTAATGGTCAACAAGTATTCTCAGCTTTCTTGCCTTTTATTGAGCATTTGTTTAATACTAAATTAATTATGCTTCAAACTGATGGTAGTGGTGAATTTAAACCCCTAATCACACTGTGTCACAAACTTGGTATCACATATCGTTTCTCATCCCTTATACTCATCAACAAAATGGGCTAGTAGAACGCAAGCATCGACATATTATCGAAGCTGGGCTTGCTCTATTAGCCCATGCCTTTCTTCCAACCAAATATTGGTTTGAAGCATTCAAAACTGCTATGTACTTGATCAATTTGCTCCCTTAAAAAATACTCAAAAATCAATATCCATATTCTCTTGCCTATAATAGGCATCTAAATTACGATTTTTTAAAGGTGTTTGGCTGTGAATGCTAGCCCAATTTACGTCCCTATAACCAACACAAATTAAATTTTTGTTCCATATCTTGTAATTTTCTAGGCTATAGCACCACTCACAAAGGATACAAGTACCTAGAACCCAAATCAAATAGACTTTACATCTCAAGAGATGTAAGTTTCAATGAGGCCTCATTTCCTCTTTCACATTCGAAACCCACTCCCCAACACTTATCCAATCCATCCAACACGGCCCAGACTCATACTTCACTCCCTCTCTTTACAAACTCCATCCTCGGTCCAAGCCCAAGCCCAATTCTCAATCTCCTTCCTTTGTTCCTTCCATAAGCCCTAATTCCTCCTTGAGCCCTAATTCCCCGTCCTCTATTCCTTCAATTTATGACATTCCTCCTGCTCCTGATTCTCCTCCTTCTCATTCAACCACTCTCATTCCATCCAGAAATGCTTCATCTCCTCTCATTCCACCAAGATCTCCAGTCATTACTCTAAGTCATACCAACTCCTCCCAACCATGAGTTGTCACAGATGGCACGATCCCTTATCCACGACGACACTGTCTCAGCACCACGGTAGTTGTTCTAGATGAACCCTCCAGTTTTTCGACTGCCGCCAAGTTCTCTGAAAGGCATGATGCTATGACTGAAGGGCACCCTACTCAAAATCAAACATGGATTTTAGTCTCCCCCTCTCCCTTCTTTTAATATTCTTGGTTGTCGATGGGTGTATCACATCAAACTAAACTCTGATGGTTCTTTTGAATGTAGGAAGGCCAGATTGATAGCCAAAGGCTATCATCAACAATCAAGATTAGATTATCATGAGATTTTAGTCTCGTAGTGTAATTGACCACCATTCATTTTATAATATCTCTTGTTCTTAGTCAGGGATGGCCCCTACGCCATTTATCCTAATTAAGTGTGCAAACTTAACAAGGCTATTTATGGCCTAAAGGAAGCTCCACGAGCCTGGTTTGCCCAACTCAGTTACTAGTTGGTTGGGTATGGTTTTTTTGCCTCTCGTGCAGATCCCTCTCTATTCATTTTGAATCTTGGTGATTTACGCATCTTTGTTTTGATATATGTTGATGATATGTTTATCACCTCTTCACAACTGAATGCTATTGATTCTCTTATTCTTGGTTTGGCTACTGTCTTTCATGTTAAGGATCTTGGTCGACTATCATACTTTCTTAGGCTTAAGATTGCTTATTCTGCTTCTGGTTTATTTTTGTCTCAACAAAAATAAATCAAGGCTTTGCTAATTAGGAGTAATATGCTTAACAAACCCATGACTTCTCCTATGGAAACTGACCTTAAGCTCTCTTAGTTTGATTCTCCTCAATTTGATGATCGTACTCTGATTAGAAGTATTGTAGGAGGGTTAAGATACTTATCTCTAATAAGGTCTGACATAGCCTTTGCTGTAAACAAAGTATGTCAATTTATGCATTGCCCTAAGTTGTCTCATTGGTCTGTTGTTAAGTGGATACTTTGAAAACTCAATGCCACTCTTAATCATGGTCTATTTTTTAAATCATCTTCAAGTCTTACTGTTCAAGCCTACACAGATGCAAACTGGGCAGGCTGTCCAGATGATAGATGATCCACTGGTGGCTTCTATGTATTTATGGGATAGCACCTTCTCTCGTGAAGTTCTAAGAAGCAAAAGATTGTTGCTAGATCAAGTACAGAAGCTGAGTACAAGTCTCTTGCATCTACTACTGCTGAGTTAATTTGGTTACAAACCATGCTTTGGGACTCGGCATCTCATTTTCTTAGCCTCCTACATTATGGGAGTGACAACATCGGGGCTACTTACCTCTTAGCTAATCTAGTTTATCACTCTAGAACCAAATACATGGACATCGACTATCATTTTATATGAGATAGAGTTGCTGCAAAAACTTTGAAAGTCTCTTTCTATAGTTCAAAAGATCAACTCGCTGATGTCTTCACCAAGCCTTTATTCTCAGAAAAATTTATTAATTTTCACACGAGTCTCATTGTTGTTGACACCCCACTAGACTCAAGGAGGCATATTAGCATAGAATCTACTTATCTACATTAGCTCTAGTATATTCTAGAATAAGTTTTACATTTCTGTTATTTTATTTTTTACTTTATTCTCTTGTAACTGAATTGATTTCCTTTGTAAAGTGTATAAATACACACTGCCTCAATACAATGAATATAACTTGGAATTCAGGAAAACAGTTCCTCTAACAAATATTATTTGAAAAAATAGAATTATCTTCATATTATTTTTCATGGTAATTCATAAAGGTAAATCATAGTCATTGTGCTAATAATATTTTCATTTTACAAAATGTAATTGTTATTTTTAGGTTCCAATTTATGCACCAGTCTTTAATTAGTTTTTAATTTATCATATTCACAATTTTATATTTTGCGGTAATGCATTTCATACTAGTATATTTGTAAGCATTTTTTAAATTATTATTAAAACAATTACTAACACTTTTTATCCTTTAAAAGTTTATTTTCGTAAGAACACGCTTTTATTTTCTAAGATCAATATTGCAATTCTAAATTTGAAGAAAAGAATAATATTATTATCTTTAAGTTAAAAAAAAAATGAAAATATTGTCTCTAAATTTAAAGAATAATATTTTATTACTATAGGGTATCATTTCAAAAAATAATAATTGTTTTCATATTCTCATAATAATGAATCATAAAAATATAGTAATATTTTAAATTTAAAATGAATAGTCTATTTTTTTCATTTTATCAGTCCAATGACAATTATATCCAAGTAGTTTTATGAAATAATTAAAAATAATATTATTTTATTTTTCATTTATAAGAATATTATTATTATTATTATTATTATTATTATTCTTATTCTTATTATTATTATTATTATGTACATGTCTAATTGGTCTCATAACGAGTGAGCAATGCATGTCCTATATGGTTTCAATATAATGAGATCTTAATATTTGATTTGTTATGTGTTCAATAATTTTACATGTTCTGTTTCCTTCATTTATTTCAAGTATAATTATAATCATTTATAAAATTTGTTGAATAGATATATGATTATCTTTACATTCCCCATACAGCTTATTGTTCTAACTGGTATGCATCATTCTCATCAACCATTATTCATCACCTCATATCCTATAAAAAATATCCTCATATCTTAAGAAAAATATCCCTACACTCTATGAAAAATTTATAGGTTTGAGGTCTGAAAGTGAATAATGGCTGATGCATAGTAAATTTCATATTTAAAAGAGGCTATAGCCTCAGGAATAGTCACTTTCGTTTGAGTTCTGACTTAGGTTTTTATCGTCATTTGCACAATTATGTTTTTGTCCTCTACATTAAAAATACAATTAAATCTTCTATTATTTTAATATTAGTTAGAATATAATAATAATATGAATGAAATAGTACTACATTATAAATAATCTAAATTGAAGATTTTGGTTTATTGAACTTTTGTGGAACAAATTAATAACTTAGGATATTTTTTATATTTCTTCTTAGATGTAGAAATAATAATATTTTTCATATATAATATTATTTGAGAAAATAACAATTATCTTCATATTTTTTTCATAGTAATTCATAAAAATAAACCATAGTTATTGGACAAATAATATTTTCATTTTACAAAATGCAATTATTATTTTTAAGTTCTAACTTATGCATTTGTTTATAGTTGGTCTTTAATTTATCATATACAAAAGTTCAATAAACCAAAATATTCAATTTATATGATTTGTAAGTTCATTATTATTATTATTACTATTATATTCTAAATATTATTAGAATAATAGAAAACTTAATTGTATTTTAACGATGAATTAGAGGATAAAAATGTAATTATGCAAATGAGGGAAAAATGCAAATGGGATGGTGTGAACTCCAATAAAATCCACTATTCATTCCACTATTTTAGGGTGCCCCATGGCTTTGTTCTCAAAAAGTTATAACTAGTGCAATTGCACTTTCTTTTATTTTTTCTTTTTTCTTTTAAATATTTTTAAACATTTTAAGAAAATCTACAAATTCATTAGTAATCACTTTCTTAACTATTAAAAAAATAAAAATTAAAAAAATATATGAGCTATCAAAGTGAAAGAGCAAAATCATGGGACTAAAAATTCTAAATATTCTATGTGCAGTCACTTTTGCGTACTCTTTGTGCACTTTATTAATGTGATTGACTATGTCATTTTTTTAAAATATAAAATAACTATTTTGACCAATCACATCAGTAGAGTACGCAAAATTGACTATCTGTAGCAAGATTCATAGTATTATCAATATGATCTATAACATTGAGCTGATCGAAATCATTTTTGGTTAAATGTAGGATATCAAACTTGTTGAGTGTAACAAAGTCAATTCGCCCACTCAATAGCTTAAATATTTTTACTCCATAAAAAGAAATGATATTTACAATGGTGGAGCGCATAAACACCACGCAATCCTTTTTTAAAAAGTGAGTAAAAAAAAATTTAATAGTAGATTGCACTTTTTTTAAAAAATTTTGAACGACACTTACTTATTTCACGACTTTATCTAACATTTCTCCTCCATAAATATACAACAGATCCCACGTTCAAAAAACTTTTTGAAATAGGCTAGGACTACCCTATATGAACTCACTTCAATAATTATTATTTTATTATTATTATAGCAGAACTACCCACAAAGCCGAATCAGTCTTCTGAATTAGGCTTGGGTACTTCAGTTTGAGGGGATTGTTTGCATCCACTCTAGGATTTGCAGATGAACATACCTGGGAACCGCTACAGTTTTGTAGTTTTGATTGGGTTTCCACTAAACAACCCGAGTGCCACATATTTCTTTTGTAACAACTCAAATGAAAAAATTAATTTTGTAACAGTAGGCTCAACTGTGTTTACAAACCTCATGATTGTATATAGCATTATTTGAAAATAAAATCCTTAATAGTCGTGAGCCAAGTGTATGCAAAGATGCTGCTGCTAATGAAGATTTTATTGAAATAATCTATTTACAATGACTTATTAACGGATTAAACATATAGCGGCGATATGAGACCTTTCTTATTGTCATAAAAAGTAGGCGTTTTAAAGTTGTTTTGAACATCATGTCACTCAAATAGTTTGTTTAATCAAAGTCCCATTACCCCAAGTCCATAAAGCAAAAGCAGAAAACACATGAAAACAAACCCAAACTTCTGGTTCCCCGAAACTTGTTTTTCAAGTTGAAAACACAAACTGATTGAATGGCACACAGCTGCTCATGAGTAGATGAACACAACAATTTCATTGCTTCTGCTTTCAATGTATGACTAACTTACCTTTTGATTTTAATATAATCAGTGACAATTTCCAAAGAACCATAGAGATTCTCTCGTACTGCCCAACTTTGTATCAAGGAGAGATTACTAATTATAGATGTCACAGGAAGGTAAATGAGATTAAAACAAAAAATACTAGTTAATTCATCACAACACGAGCTGTCAACGTGATTCAGCGAAACCCAACCTTCTCTTCCTCCGGAAATTCATCTCTGTATCGGTTTTCTCTGCGGTTCTCATCGGTTCTGATTTACACCTCGTGAGTATAACAGGCCGTATGGAGTCTGCTTCTTCCCCTGCTTTCACATCTTCAACATTTATGGATTTTATGAATCTTTCTCTTATTGCACCTTCGAATTCTTTGAAAAACTTTTAACTTTTCCACCGTTTCAGGACCTATTCTCGATTCTTCGTCTGAAGTTGACTCTCCTTCCGATGTGGGTTTATCAGTCTCCGATTGTTCCTCTGTGTTTTCTTGCTTTGCTCTCTGTTCTGTGACTTCCGTTTCTTCCGTCGTCCGTGGTGAACCCCAGAATTTAGAGGCTAAAGATGACGATCTGTAAGGCGCGGATCTACACCTAGTCAATAACAAAGCGTTCTTTGGTGGTGAAGAACAATTAGACACAAAGACCTTAGCTACTACTTTCTCATCTCCTTCCTTGTCTTCATCCTCTCGCTCTGAAAACTCACTTTCATTCCCGAGTTTCGGTTCAAAACCCGATGAGTCTCCTCGAATTTCGGATTTTCGTAGAAAACCAACTTGAAAGAACAACACCCACTTGTGCCAAGTGGTTTGGCACGACGGGGGCTTGATTTTTGGGGCGAGAGGGTGACAAAAAAGGGCATTTCGGAGCCATTTGCACCGGCGTCTGGTTCCAGCCATACGCGACCGACCGGTTCCGGCGGTGGCTGCTTGTTTGGAGGAGCGCCTGACCCTGACTTGGCCCATGCACGTAACTTTCGGTGAAGATGGTTCCTGGGTTTCAATGGCGGCGGCGTTCTTTCTTCGAAAAAACATCGGGCTTGAACGTGACCTGCCTCTGCTTTTGCTCCTGCTCCTGCTCCCGACGTTGGTCCTCAAAAACCTCATCAATTGCGGCGGGAACTTCTCGGTCCGACCCGGACTCGATATGAGTTTTGAGGATAGCTTCATTTTCACTCTCAGACTATCTCTACAACCATGCGAGTTTCCTTTTTAGAAGAGAGAGAGAGAGAGAGAGAGAGGATATGGGTGTGTTATGGCTGGGGCTTTTTAACTCTGAATTTTTTGGTCATCTTTGCACGGATGGGTGGATATGCTGCAGAGATTGTTTTCCATTATTTTGTGGGGATTCAGTTTTTGCAAGTAATTATCAAATGTAGTTTTTGTAGAAAATTGTGGAGCGTCGATAGCCGTTTTGGTCTTTTGCTTGTGTGTGATTTCTTCGTATGTTTTATTATACAAAAAAATTGCATATTATGCTTTTGTTTTGATAAATATTGATTTTATAAAAATAAATTTATAAATTAACAAGACATCATGTAATATAGTATATATATTTTATAATAAAAATAATTTTATAATTTGACGCATTACATTAATGCACATTATCCTGTGAGTTTATTTTTCTAAATGACAATGCTAAGGTGCACACCAAATATGTATTCCAAATATGCACATTATTGCAAATGAGTTTTTTTTCTTCTTCTTTTAAGCATTTTTTTTAAATATTCTTAACCATTAAGAAAATATAAAGAAAAAAAATACAAATACATTAATAGTCATTCCTTAATTATTAAGAAAAAAAATATAAAAATATATATATGAATAATACATTTGGAAGTCATACTAGTATCTTCCTTTTCTTAAATCTTTTTGTTAATATAATATTTTTCATTTTGTTTTACTTATATCATATCCAAAGTTGAAGGATAATTTAGTTTAGAGAAATGATATTTACAGTCATAAAATATAAAAAAAAATTAATTTTTTTTAATTATAAATCTCATTTTTTTTAAATAAATATATAATATTTGTTCACTGTACGGCTGTACATAGCATTACTTTCCATTTTATAAGAAGGATTGGTGCGATGAAGCGTGAGGAGGGAGATTAATTACAGGATAAGGGAGTGGTTGTCCACTCTTTTGTTTGTTGCCATAGAGAGTGGTTGTCCACTCAGTCACTCAAGAATCCAATTTGTCTTTGGGTTCTTCGTCCACTCAGTCACGCTGTAATGTTTGGATCTCCACCAACCTGTTTAACTCTTGGCAATTTGTCTTTTAATCAACCTGTACTTTGTGGGTAATCTTAGATTAATTCCTCACAAATCAAATCTTATTATATTAATAATTTTAAAGAGAAGGAATATTTTTAATCTTGGTTTTACATACCGAAGTGGATTCCAGAATAATGAAAAAGTATTAGAGTTTTAATTCTTTCAAAACTATAATAAGTTTCTTAATAAATGATGAGCATATACCCAAAGGATAATGATTTACTCATAATATATTCTACAATACATTCTACAACAATATGTTAAAACGAGAGCATTTTGATAAAATATTATAGAATGTGTTGTGAGTGTATCATTACTCATATTTATTCTTAATAAAACTTTTATTTTTTTGGCACTGGTGTCCAGTGTCTCGATTAATCTAAAGGTGCACAGCCTTAGACAAGAAACTTTTTGCAAGTACACTTCAAATAATTCAAATTGATTAGGCAAGTACACTTCTAATGGTGCATAGGCGTTAGACAAGAAAGTTTCAACAAGTATACTTCAAATAATTCAAGAGGATTTGAATCTTAGAGACTTGGAGAAAATATACTACAAAGACCAAGATTTTTACAGCCCAAACCAACCACTGGCAGGTTTGGATACCAAAACAAAATATAAAATTTTCATCTCATCATTATACCTTCTACAAATCTTCATATAAAATATAATAAATAATTTAATTTTTTCAAATCTCAATTCAACTTTTTCAAATTATAAAATAATAATAATATTAAAAAATAATATTTTAAAATTTTATCCAAAATTAAAAATTCTTATCTCACTTTCCAAATCAAGATCAATATCTACTTTCCAAATCAAAATCAAGAGTTTTCTGTAATTAATAAAACCTTAATTAGGAGATCAAGATAGAATGTACTGTGGATTTGTTGACTTGAATCTTTTTGCTGTTGTGGGTCTCTTGAAGTTCCAACTAGGACGCCATTTTCCATATATCATCGAAAAGTCTTAACACTGTCTTACATATGATTACGTGTCTTTCGACTTTTGTTAACAGGAAAAGACGTCAAATAGAAAGGAAATCTGCAGAGAATGGGAAAGGAAATCCTCCCAAACCTGAACATGTCTACACCTTTATAGTCTGTCTCTCTTACCTACAAGATTCCCAGTTATGTCAGCAACTTTTTCCATTACTACCATGGTGAATTGAAAAAACCTACTCAGTGAGCCGATGAAATTTGGGAAAACCTCTGATTTTAGTGGACGTCTGCCTTGCTTTTAACCCTGAAAGCGAACAGAAAGTGAACTAGCTTTCCAGGCTTTCTGTCTAGCACTCAGTAAAAGAGCTTGGTGGAGATCAGGCAAAACTTTTCTTTTTATGGACAAAATAAATTACAAAACACACAAGAACAACTAATTCGGTTCAAGGCCGTTAACAAATTGGATTTGGGGTTCAAAAGTAAAGCTTGATGGTATAGCCTATAAGAAATGCTTTTGCCAAAAAAAGTCGTTCATTTTTTGAGGGTGTGTACAATAAAATTGACACTTCAGTAAAATTTGACTACTTGTCACGATTTATAGGTTTTTAGAAGCCACGTAATGTTCTTTACGATGGGAATAATTCTCCTTTGTTGATGTAAAAAATTGCAATACAGGCTGGAAATAGGAGAAATAATCATTCTCGACCCACAATGACGTTTTCGACCTCAATCGGTGTGGTTTGGAATCCCTTATGGTAGTCCAGAGTAGCTGTGCAATGTCCATAAGTACATCAATAGCTATGATTAAATCTAATAAGAGATCAAAACACATAAATTTAAGTGGTTCAGTACAAGCACTTTATCCATGGGTCGTTTGGAAGATAAATCTACTAAAATATGAGCATTTTACAATCTCTCATGGTCTCTTATTTTTAGAAAAGACCATTTCTCTGGAACTCTCGTCTTGAGATCGAAGAAGCTGAAGGAGTCCGTCTGTGAAAAAGTCTCTCTTTTATCTGATCTAATCTTTCTTTTATCATGTCCATTGGGAGTGGTGAGGAATGTCAGCTTTTTCCTACTCCTCCCTTGTGTCTAACCTCTTCTTCTCCTCCTTTCTCCTTCTTCTCCTTTTTTTTTTTTTTTTATCCCTTGACACTTGCCTTCCCCTCTCCTAACATTTGTTTCCCTTGTCCCCTTCTTATCTCTTTCCACTTGCCTCCTACTGATGGTGACCCCTTGACGGGCCGAACTTGGTTTATCCGGGCCAAGGGGATTTTACCCCTAATAGATGCTCGCGATTCTTAAGGTCAGCTTACTCAACAAGAAGACTTTGAGAATCTTCAAATGAAATTGCAACTGAGATAGTCTACAAAAATCTGTAGAAAAATAAATTTTGGAAGCGGGTCCTTGATTTTCTGTTTTAAGTGTGCACAGAGCTCAACTTGGTGATTTAGGCAGGAGATGTGCTAGACCATGTTACTTTCAAGCGAAGAGCTCAACTTGGGCTGGAGATGTGCTCAACCACTTTAAGTGTGAGTGCGAAGCTTGGCTTAGGTGGGAGATGTACTCGACCGTGTTAATTGCGAGCACAGAACTCGACTTTTATATGCGTGAGAGAGGCTGGGGAGTCAAGTGGCTTGTCCCGCCAGTTAGTTCGTGATGAGTCCAGTGACTCAACTTTGCATGCGCGAGGGACAGGGAGTCAAGATATTGTTACTGCCCATTGTTCATGACGAGTCTAATGACTCGGCTTTAAGCTCGTTTGCATGAACGTTTATCATCAACAAAGAGTATTTATTCTTCCGATTTTTTTTTTTGTTTTTGATAGAGTTAGTGGATTTTTGCCTCATTATGTGAATTGTTGTTAGTGTTTTCATTTTGCGGTTTAGAGTTTGTTTGCAATAACTCGCACTAAGTGGTCAAGGAGCCCATCGACCCCCTAGATCCATCTTAGGCAGTTGCCGAGACTATGGACTCGTTTTAGAAGGTAACCCGCGCGAGGGGGTTGTGGAGCTAGGAGGCTTGTTTCCGAAGGTAACCCACTGGCGGTGGTTGTGGCGTGAGAGTAAGCACTCAACATTTGTTGAAGAAGATGTTGTGTTGATATTGTTGTCCAGGTGAGAGAGGTCTGGCAGTCAAGTGACTTGTCCCTCCTTTTGACTCGTCACGAGGGAGGTAAGGTAGTCTAGTGACTTGTCTCACTTATTGACTCTCGGCGAGGTGTGAGTGAGGTCAGACAGTCTAATGACTTGTCCTACTTGTTGACTCGTCATGAGAAAAAGTTGGGTAGTCAAGTGACTTGTTCCACTTGTTGACTCTCAGCAAGGTATGAGTGAGGTCAGACAGTTAAGTAACTTGTCCCACCTCTTAGCTTGTTATGGGGAGGTTAGGTAGTCGAGTGACTTGTCCCTTTTGTTGACTCTAGGCGAGATGTGAGTGAGGATAGACAGTCTGATGACTTGTCCTGCCTATTGACTCGTCAAGAGGAAGGTTGGGTAGTCAAGTGAGTTGTCCTGCCTGTTGATTCTTGGTGAGATATGAGTGAGGTCGGGTAGTCTGATGACCTATCTCGCCTGTTGACTCGTTACAAGGGAGGTCGAACAGTTGAGTGACTTGTCCTGCCTGTTGACTCTTTATGATCAAATACCTTCTTGAAAGCCAAACTAGTTAGCGTAGACAATCCAAATAATGAGTGTGAGATTTGCAAACCTGAATTGTTTTGCTCTAGAGTGACGAGGGTTTGAGGTGTGCCAGCTTTTTGAAAGAGTGATCCGTCTGTGAAAAAATCCTCCTATGTCAACTTTTTTCCACTCCTCCCAAGTGTCTGACCTGCTCTTTTCCTCATTTCTCAGTTTTCTTCCTTTTTTCGTAACACCTACCTTCCCCTCTCTGGACATTACTTCCCCTGTCCACTTTTTCTCTTCCCACTTGCCTCCTAATGATGATGACCCTTTGAGAAGTTAGGCTTGGTTTATCTAGGCCAGGGGAATTTTACCCCAGCCCTAACATCTTGTATGCTATGATATGTTGATTTTGGATAGTTTTGGTGACGTCGAGTGAGTTGTATTCAATAATTTATTCAACCATGACCAAATTTCTTGCAGTCTCTACAACCATGAATGCCATTTAGGCTTTCCCTACAATTCTTAAGTCAAATGGGATTCACCTATAAGAAAAGTTCATTGCTACGTACTCGCTAGACATTAAAAACCGAATATTTGAAATTATAATAACTTCAACATTCATACATTACATGTTGCAGATTAATGAAAGAAAATAAACTACTCACGTTTCTTGAAACCATTAGAACAGGCACTATGCAAAACGCAACTAAGGAGGATCGAGCTTGTGTTTACCGTCTTATCCATGATATAAAGAAAATACACAAATGCATTAAATTAGCGATAACTCTGAGCATTACATTTGGGAGGGCAACATAGCGTTTGCCTAGATCTTTCACCCTTTTTAATATTTTCCTTGATTCATATTTAGTTTTTTGTTTTAATTCCCTTCACCGATCGATATGACCTTGTTACTCGTATTTCAATTTGGTTGTCTTGAAAACAACACGAGGTATAGAAATCATAAGTGGAAATTTTGTAGGGTCTTAGGTTCAGATTGTGGACGCCATGTGTATAAAATTAGTTGCTAAAGGCCAAAAGTAACAAATAAATTAGGCAGTTAACAGTATATTGACACAGCTTGTTCCTCGTCGATCAATTGTCACCCCAATGATCAAGGAAATATGACATCAAGTAGACCAACACACAAGGAAAAAACAATCATCACAAGAGGGAGTGCCCTGTGAAGATGGAAATTAAAAGTAATTCCTAACATGACCAAAATGGTCTACACACAAATGGCCATGCATCTCTTTAGGCTAAAATGTTTGTTTATTCAAGTATTGTTTGTTCTCAATGTTTTTTCCTGACCTAGAAACACTTTAGAGCGGTTGGGTTTGGATACAAAGGTAGTTTCAACTTATCTAACTCATCTAATTAAATCATTACAAATTTTTTAAATTCTCATACAAAATATAATAAACAATTCAATTTTTTCAAATTTTAAAATAATAATAATATTAAAAAATAATATTATAACTGGAATGACTTTAATACTACCCCAGGCCTTGGGCTATGGGGGCCCAACAAGTCACTTAAGACCTAAATACCCCCTAACCCAATAGGATTCAGATCAGTCGTTAAGGGGAATGCCTGCCTAATTATCCTGGGGCCATTAGGATATGCACTCATTTAAAATAAGTGTATAGTGCTATTCCATTCAATCAAAAGCTTTTTCTTTATTAGTTTTTGTTGTCATTCATAGATTCTTACTATTTTTTTTATTTAAGGAAATACTTTAGCTATAAAAAATAAAAAAAAAATCTATAAAAGTAAATCTACAATCAGGTGTGGCTTGATCTAGTACATTAGATTTTAAAGTTACTTCTTTTATTATAAAATAGATCTAACGTCTTATATATAATCATGTTAGTTTATAGGTTTACTTTTCTTTTTGTAACTATAGCACTTCTTCTTTTTTTGTCATTTAGTGGAGGGTTTCATATGCTATAATGAAACCGTACGTCTTGAATGAGTCACTATTGGACAAATGCAGATTAATGCAATATTGGTAAGATTATTTTGGTACGATCTTTTAAACGTAAATTTCTAACATCTCTTTTGTTATAGCCGACTTAATTCGGATTAAATTCATTTGCGAACTGTTTTAAGAAACTATCCTATGGTATGAGCTATTTAGAAACAGGTCCCTCCGTCATCATTGTTAATCAAAAACGCATGGTCTAATTATAAACTGTCACGTGTCATGCTTAATTTTTAAAAAATTAAATTAGAACTTATTAAAATAAATAGAAAATGAATTTTTATAATAAATTATAACTTCTGAAATTATAAAAATCAAAAACTAAAAAAGAAACGCAAGTATTGTGGCCACAAGTACTGCTGGTTGATCTATCCACCCTCTTTGTGGCTACAAGACATGGCCATCGGTGGCCACCAAATGGCGCACTTACGGTTTTTTCTTTCCATTTTCAGTTTTTAATAATATTTTAATATTCTATTTTTTTAATTTTTAATTTTTATATAAATTGATAAAACTGATGAATATATAGCAAAGGAAATCCTTGGCTATAGTCCAGATCAACATGGCTTTGGCGCCAACCACTGTGGACTTGTACGTGTAAAAGGTAACTGATCATTCATTTTTTATGGATAAATACTCTAACTATAAATTGATTTTATAAAAATAATTTTACAAACTGATGTGGCTTGATGTGGTTTATCAGATTGTAAAGTTACTTTTATTATAAAGTAAATCCGACGAATTACATGAAACCACATCAATTTGTGGGATTACTTTTGTGTAATCCCTTTGTGGCTGTAACACTTTATTTATTTATTTATTTATTATAATTTTATGGCATACCTAAGCAAGAAGAATCTTCACTAACTTGTATAGCTAGGAAGTAATAATGAAGAATCCTCACAGTCCTTCGTTGAAACTTCCAACAGTTAGGTTTGGATAGTGAATTGAGATGAGATGAAAACTAAAAGTTGAATAAAATTTTGTTAGTGTTGAGGACGTGTTTCACCGCTATGCACTCCCGACCTCTTGCAACCAAAGAGTGAGAGGGCTTCATGGGTCCTCCGATGCCTAAGTCAGTAACGATATGTGTAATCTCATAGCCAAAATATTCCAGACCTTCATTAGCGTATCTTGATCCTTTAAATAGAGAGCTTATCTTCTTGAGATGATCATCTAGATTAACTGTCTTGCCTACTATTTGAAATTTGAATCCCGATTACCCACATTCCTTCACTGGATAGGGCATTAATGTATCACGACAACTTCTCTTTGTATCTTGCTTTGGAAGCCCATTTAGTTTCTGAATTCTCACAATTTTTAGTAGGTTAGAAAGCAAAGGTGCGCTCTCAAGTGGCAAGGACTAAACTCATCAAATTAGTGGCCTTAGTAGTACCAACCTACACCATGTCCACATTCCTTCTCCCAAAAGAATAAGGCTATGATATTGAAGATTTTTTCAAAAAACATTGGTGGGGTTTCAAGGAAGAAAATAGTAGAAACTACATGCCAAAATCATGGTTTTCTATTTGTCTCCCTCAATCATCAAGCGATCTTTGCATCCATCTCAAAGCTGGGACGCCACTACTCAGTGATAGCAATAGACCTTGGGTTAACCTTCTGCAGCAAGAATCAGCAACCTTTCATATAGCAGGCTAAAGACAAAACACCTCCTGATTATGGAAAGTAATACTTGGTGCACAATATCTAACATTACAAGGATCTACTTCTTGGTATAACATGGTCAAGACATCAATGACATGAAATTAACCAGTGGTTACTACGCTCAGTCCCAACTTCCAACCAACCCCAGTACTAAGCCACGCACCAACCCAATACTCAAAAGAACAAGACTTCATTATCCAGAACACTAGCGGATGAAATGAACCAGTTCCCCGCTTTCTCACTTTGTTTCAGTTTTTCGCTTGAGGTTGCGGCAATCTTCTGTTCTGTGTCCTTCCACGTTGTGGTAGGTGCAGTAATAGTGGGTGCCTTTCTTCTCCACAACTTGGTCGTAATTCATCCGTTGTCGCTTATTGTTTCCTATTTGCACACTTAGGCTTGAATGTGCTGTCCTTGAACTTTGGCAACTAAAAAGGGCGTTCCCGTCTTTCCTTCTCATGTAATGGCTTTTTCTTGTCTTCTCCTCATTCTCACAACCTTTGCCGCTTCTTCCACCTTTTGGTCTTTTATCTACCAGCTCTACCTCGGGCAGTCTTGGATCGGTTGATGCCTTCAGAGTATCTTCTGCATTGACAAAATTGTCTACTCTGTCCATGAATTCTCGTAATGTCACCGGTGTTCTCATCGCCAATTCGGCTATAAAGGGACTCCAGGGCCAAATTCCTCTTACTAGTGCTGCGAGAGTAATTTTGTCGCCTTGATTGTTCGTCGTCATGCATTCTTTGTTAAACCTTATTGACTCTCATCTTCTCGCTACTTTACAGTGAGGAGGTACAAGGCTAGTCGCCTCTTCCGTCTGCTGGCCATGAACTGTGTTAAGAACAATTTGCACAACTCTTTGAAGCTGGTGATGGAGCATGGCTGCAAAGCCCCAAACCATCCCCTAGCTACCCCTTTGAGGGTTAACGGGAAGGCCTAGCATGCAATCTCTCCCGGAAACCCTTGCAAGGTAATGTGGCCTTTAAATGTTTCCATCTGTTCAACGTGGTCCTTATATCCGTCTTATAGTTCAATCTGCAAGACTTTAAATTTCAAGGGAAGTGGAATTTCCATCTAAAATTGCCATGATTGCTGTGCTAGATGGCAGATTCATGCTGCTAAGTAGGCTTTCGATGGTGGGTGCCGTTCTTCTCCACATCTCAGTTGTTGTTCCTCCATGGCCGCTTCTCATTTTCTATTTAAACACTTAGGCTTGAATGTGCCACCCTTGAACTTTGGCCCCTAGAGAGGGTGTTGATGTCTTTCCTTCTCTCGTAATGGCTTTTCCTTGTCTTCTCCTCCTTCTCATAACCTTTGCTTCTTCTTTCGTCTTTTGGTCTTTTATCCACTAGCTCTACCTCAGCCTGCCGTGGATCAATTAATGCCTTCAAAATGTCTTTAGCGTTGACAAAATTGTTCGCTATGTCCACAAATTCTCATAATATTGCATGTGTTCTCCTCACCAATTCAGCCATAAATTGGCTCTTGGACCAAATTCGTCTTACTAGCGCCTTGAGAGTAATTTTTTTGTCTTGATCATTCGTTGTTATGCGTTCCTTGTTAGATCTTGTATGGTATGCCTTCAGACTCTCATCTCCTAACTGATTCACAATGAGGAGGTATGCGGCTAGTCGCATCTTCTATTTGATGGCCATGAAGAAATTGCTATCCAATTCTTCGAAACTGGTGATGAAGCTTGGCTGAAAAGCCCCAAACTATCCCCTTTGAAGGTTAATGGGAAGGCCTGACATGCAATCTCTCTTAGAAACCTATACAACGTCATGTGAGCTTTAAATGTTTACAGATGTTCAACGAGGTCTTTATATCCGTCGTATAGTTCAATTTGCAGGCTTTAAATTTTAGGGGAAGTGATGATGCACTTATTTTCCTAGCCATATTCTTGTACTTGTCCATGAGGTCGTGTAGGTCTTTGTGCATCTCTCTTTTCTCCTCCTCGCCTCTTGGGGTTGGCCCACCTTCACTCTATGACTCTTATTCGCTTTGTTCATCACGATTCAGTGCTACATGTCCTCCAGACTTCATGTCTTGTTGTCTTAGGGTCTTGCTCTTCCTTTTTAGAGTCTCCATTTCCAATGTCATCTTCATCACTCTCTCCTCCATCTTTGCAAACCTCTTTTCTCCCTGTCATTTGCTTGCTCGTCCGTAGTGGTTGTTTCCTGATTACAGGTTTTCTTGGAGCTCGTGTTAAACTGGTCCTATAGATAGTGCCAATTGTTGAAGGCGTTTCGTACACCTTGAACTATTCCTTGCGACCTGCATTCCAAAAGGGGCAAAATGGCTTGGGGTTTAGGCTTGGAACGCCCCCAATGCCTAAGTCTGTGCATTTCGATTGTTTTCTATGCGTAGATTTAGAGAGAGCTCTATGGTGCTTACCTCGGTTGGTATTTGTATGAGCTGGTTGTCTCAACTTGGTGAGGCCCTTCCTTCGGCTTGACTTTACACTCCCACCTTGGGTACTTGGGCTATTCGCATTCAAGCTAACCTTGAATCATGCTCCTGTGAGGCGGATATGTTGTTGAGATACGTTAGCATCCAACGTTATATGCCCTTCCATTAAGGTTGTACCTCAATTAGGAAGGCTCTAATCCCACATACACATCCGCAACAATGCTTCTGAGTTACATCCATTGCACTTCTAGCCTTTGTACAACATGTAGGCCCATGGGCTCCGTTTGATGCGGTTTCTTACCGCACAAGGTTCGATCAACCTTCTAAGGTGGAGATTGGGCCAGCAAATTGTTTTTAGGTGTCAAGTGAACAATGAAAGTAGTTCGGAGTCCAAAGTATAGTTTTTTATGGCTTGAAACTTGTTCAAACTATATACGGAAAAAAAAAAAAATCTCATATAGTTTGAAATATCTCTCAAAACATATATATAAAAACACAAACACAATTCAAACAACGATCATTTGAAATATGTTGGATACTAAATTAATTTATTTTTGGTTGAAACATGGAGATTCTTCGAACTTTTAAGCATTTTACGGTTGTGATCGGAATAATGTTTGATGGTCCTACAGAGTAATGCAACACCTCGATGATAGGGGTTGTTATATATTATATGTACACTACTCGATCAAGATGTTACAAGTTAATTAGTTTGAACGTTATTCTTAGCAAAAGAATATTGTTGTAAAAAAAAACGTTTGCTTGCTAAAAACTTTAGTGACAACTTGTTTATTAGTGATGAGATGGTCAAGTTTCTATAACAAAAACCTTTTGTTATTAAAATTTATTTTTTCACAACTAAGAAATGGATTCATTACTATTTTTTTTTTTTCTCTTTCCTTTGACAAGTTATGAATGCCATGCAAATTTTGGCTGTAACGTCTTACTAGAACAAATTGGAGGGAGATTTTTTCATTGCTAATTAACAATGGATATTAGGGACTAATATGTTTTTTGCGACTAATACTCAAATATATATGGTCTTTGATCCCCAAATCAAGGGTCACTAGGTTCTCTTTTCAATGAAGGATAGTGCGAGAATGGCAAGAGTCAGGTAGAAATTTACTTGACTTTGGGCATTACAATGTCTTTGTTAGTGTTTTGGCGATAACCTTCGCTAGTATGACTATGCAAATCGGTCCATAGATCATAATGGTCAGGAACTCTCGTATACCACACACATCATACTCCCCATTCGTACAAGAAAATTGCATATTTGGTGCCTGTTATTTGCTACTAAAATAAGTCAATTCTAATTATAAATAATCATTTTCGTCACAAATAACTAATCACAAATGCTTGCTTTTCTTGTAGACATCAAAAGTGGTTTGATGTAATCCTATGAATGGATCAATTCGTTGTGGCCGGTAGAAAGACATTGTGATTTATTGTTTGGTGCATTTTGTAAGCGAGAACTCCACTTCGGCAATTTTAGTGTTCTCATTCATCAAATGCAAGAGCATAATGAGATAGTTAGAGATGAACCAACTTCATCTTTCGGCTATTGTACCAGCGTGGGGGCACAAAGGAGAATGGAGTGGGATTGGATGCAGTTTGAAGATCTAAGATCGAAGATCAATTATACAATGGTATTGTGTGTACGTACGTAACGCCCCATTCTCTAGAGTTAGGGATATCACGTGCTTATATGATAAATAAAGCTAGGCAAGACACTTGCATAATTAAATAAAAATAAACTTTTATGAATAATAAATCATGTCTCCAAATAATATAAATGAAATAACTGAATAACATTTATGTTATAAAAATACTTTATTCTAAGAAATCTAGAATTTAATTAACTACTACATCTAATCCTGGCTCGCCTGTTAGTGTTCATCATTCTCACTTAGGGGGTTAAAAACATGAAATAAAATTAAAATGAGTCAAAAACTCAAATAAGAAATTCATCACATAAATGTAAACATAATAAACGTAAGGATTTTTATAAAATTTAATTTTTCATGTTGAGAGCTTAAAATCATAATTGATCATATTAATGCTTATACTATATTGCATGACTGATTTATCTGAATTAACTGACTGATCGGATTCATTTGACTAATATGGCCAACACACTTAACCCTGTGTGCAAGATTGTGCATTGGCCCCACATTCTATGGCCGCAAAGGGAGCCGCGGAGTAGTATTCTGGCATACTACGGTGCTTGAGTCTATGGTTCGCGCATCCACCCTGAATCTGCATTGGTACCATGCATCTCAATGACTATTTGATTAAACTGATCTGGTCTTATTTTGCACTTGAGCTTAAGATAGGTTATGTGTCTTATGTGACGTGAGATGCATTACATACATACTAATATAAATAACTATAAAGTTCTGAATTTGAAGATGATGTGGACTGACAAGATCGTATGCTATGCTGGATGACATGTTTGTATATATCATGACATGCGTGGTACATATAAATGGCTATTAAGAATTGACTTTAATAATAATAATCTAACTAACTATTGTTCTAATTATGATCAAGCAACTTGCCTCACTAAATTTATATGTATCTAATTGACTTTCTGAATCTCCTTCGTAGCTCGTCACCTATACAAAGTATTAAATGTCACCAAATTTGTTTAGGAAAACATGTCCTACTATCCTACTTAATTAAATAAATATATGCTAGGTAATTCAATCTAATAAAATATTCAGTTATATATTGAAACTAATAACTACTAATATCATATATAGTCTTTCAAATATAATCTAGTAAGGAACATTTTTTTTCTAAATCTATAAAATAACGGTGGAAAATATTTAATTCATAAAATAGATTTAATAATACTTAATACTAAAATTCTTATAAACTATTATTATAGTCTAATAATAATTTAATACTTACTAATATATTTTAAATCTCTTAATTAAATATTTTTTGTAAAAGTGAAGTTTACAGGCTAACATATTTATTCAATTTAAAACTAAGGGCTTGCTTCGACAGTGATGAGATGAGATAGTTTTAAATAAGTTGAATAAAATATTGTTAAAATATTATTTTTTAATATTATTATTATTTTGAGATTTGAAAATGTTGAATTTTTATTATATAATTTTATGTAAAAATTTTAAAAAATTATAATGATAAGATAAGATATATAAAATGAGATAAGATAATTTTGTATCAAAACGAGCTAAGTCTAACATGTATAGAACCGATCCTAACATAAAATTTGAGCCCAACTTAAGATAACAAGTCGGAATTAATATCCATTGAACATAGAGTGAGCGAGGGAGACAGAGAGTAGCTTAAAATAAAAACACATTTATCCTATTAATAATTAAATTAATAATAATAACAATAATGATAATTTGAATTAAAATTACACAAGTTATTAATGAAATCTAATAAAATTCATAATATTAATCTATGTTAAAATAAAATATTTTTTTTATAATATTTTAAAATTTAATTATTTAAATAATATTTAATGCTCAATATGACACAAACTTAAATAAATAATAGTCCATGAGTTTATTTAAAATTTGTCCATTAAATCTGATTGAGACCCATTAATTAATAAAATTATATATCTATATTACAATATTATTGAGCCAAGTTGTTACAGTATAACTGTTAGTTGCAGAAGTGTGTATACTCATTTTGTGATTGGAAATCAATAAATCGAACATCTTTCAACTGAGATATGATGAGAAAAAAAAAAAAAAACTGGTATCAACGGGGGACCTGGGAAAGGGAAGAGGAGTAAATGAATAGGAGAGAGGAGGGGGAGGCCCACCCGAACAGAAAAAAGGTGGGGGTTTGGTTTTCTAGAGAGAAGCTGGAGAAAAAACTTTTAGAGAGAGAGAGAGATTATAGAGTTCTTATTCATGATATAGTGATTGTTCTACTTTTTTATGTTTATCAGAAATGGCGATTTTATTCCATCCGATCACATAGATTTACCAACAAAAAATAAAAATAAAATAAAATTTGAACATACGAAAGAGACGAGGTGAATTGTAAGTCGGAATTTATTTTGACAAAAATAATTCGTCTTCACAAAAATCATAACTCGCACGTACATAGTACACACACTTTATTTGGATCAGATTCATCAATTAGAGGGACTTGTAGCCCGTGGCTTTGGCTTTACGAGCAGCTTTCGAATTTTCGTACTCAAACTTCATCACATCAGGAATGTGAGAAGTATCCTTAATACAGAACATTCTACACAACTTGAAGTTTTCAATAGCTGGAAAGGAACAGAAGATGAAAGAATATCCCACCCAAAACCAGAAAATCCCAAGAACAAACCCAAGAAAGGCCCCACACACGACCTGATCAAAAGTGTGGTACCCCAAATAAACCCTAGAATACATGGTGAGAAAAACAAGACACCAAGCTAGAGCAGCCCCAACCCACTTGAACTTCCCATTGCAGAGGCCAAGACGCCTGTAGGTTAAGAGAGAGACATATGAAGCAAAAAAAGTGGTAAATTGGGAGTGATTTGAAGGCCATCCGTAGGATTGACAAACACCGAGCATGGCGCAGGTTTGAGGTCGAGCTTGCTTGACTATATTCTTGATGAAGTTGGTGGAAAGCAGGGAAATCACGTGGCCAAGGGCAAAGAACAAACCTTGGAGTTCGCGGCGGAATATCAGATGGGAGAGAAAGCCAGCGACGCTGATGAAGACGGGAACAAGGGATATCCAGGCAAGGAAATGGCCAAGATGATCACCCTCTGGATAGCGAACGTCGGTCATCTCAACCGTTTCAAGCAAAGGCAGCGCATTCATGGCTGATAAAAAAAAAAAGTTGGCTTAAAAGATAGAGAGCTGGATAGAATAGAGATCAGAGATGGCAATTAAAGTTTATTGGTTGGACTGCAGAGATTGGGAGGGAGGGTTCATTCCTTTATAAGGGCAAAGTAGCTCCTGATCTTAAGTTCTAATTACCTAGCCGCCCTCGAGGATTACATTAAATTTAAAAGTAGGGTGTGAATAAATTGACAACAATGTGGGCTAAGAATTAACTATCTATCTGTAACGTACGTACTTCCAATTCATGCACATGCACGCGAGTCGATGCAGCTACCAACTCTCCAAATCAATGGGATCAGCTCCTGTACCACGGGGGCATTTTATGCACAGCCTACGTACCTAAAAGCCCTATATCAAATAGTACGCGGCTCGATCACTCTCTCTTTAAAGAATTAATTTTTACATCATCTTATACATCACATATCATAATTTTTTTATTTTTTTTTATTTATTTTTCTTATTAAATGTGTATTATATAGATGAAGAATAAAAAAATATAAATATTTCAAGAAGAGTAAAATAAAAAGAAAATTGAAAAAAAATAAAAAACATATTAGTGTGTGGTGTATAGGATGATACATAGCAATGCTCCTATTTAAATGGTGCTCTATTCCATACGCGGCCGGTCCGTTTTACTATTAGAAAACACTATATCCTCCGATTTTTTTTTTTTAATTTTTACTTAATGATTAAGTAAATATTTTTAAAAAAATATGTGAATTTTTTTTATTTAAAAAAAAAGATATAAGTAGTTTAAAAAATAGTGAAAATAAAGATAAAAAATATAAAAAAAATGATTCGCAGTATTCGGTACAAGATTTCTATAATCTTCTGTAGTCCTTTACTATTTTTGTTTTTCCACTTTTTAGGTATCTACAAATAAATATGGGTGGTTCCAACGACATTTATTGAATAAGTGGTTCCAACGACATTTATTGCTAATACCACCGTTGCACTCTAAACCATTGCAGCGCCCCGAAGACCCCTGAACACAGCTGCAACATGTAGATTCTAATACAAGAGAACCTCTTGCAACAACAGCTCTCCCACTTTTGCACCATGGCTCCACCTGTCAGCACGAGCGACCTTGCTCTATGCGCTCTGATGTTTCTCTCCAATGACGAGGAGTTTGATGTTGGCATTGGCCATGTGCCTAACCCCGTAGTTTACATCAACCCCATTCACGAGAATCGTGACCGTGGTAAGGCACCGGAACCCTGTCCCCAAGCAAGGGAAAACAACCCCTGGAGCATCGACTTCAGGACATGCAAACTAAACTCGATAGCATGATGTTCTCTGTCAGTGGTCGTAACTCATGATCATTAGTCGTTGAAGATCCTGTCAAGCAAACTGACTTTCCCTTTTCGCTAGCTATAATGGAGCATTCCGTTCCACAAAAAGTTCAAACTACCACATCCATTGATCTATTCGGCGGAACCAAAGACGCCACAAGAATTATAAGCCCCACCAGTTGGTTCGTGGCATTTCTAACGAAGTCATGCGCAAAGCCTTCGACCTAACACTCAAGGGTCCCGCTCGCTGATGGCTTAGCAAATTGGCAGCAAGGTCCGTCTCCTCTTTCATAGATTTGTCCAACCTTCTCTTTGCAAGTAGCAGATGAAAGGACTGGAAGGTTCTAGTTACTTTTTATTTAAGTTATGGGTTCCAGATAACCAGGTTTCAGTTATGGGTTCCGGCCCGGATACAATCCGGGCCGGAACCGAATCACTCCTAACTGGCCCAACCCGGGTCGATTACGATATTACACCCGGGTACCGGATCTTAACC
>QEOT01000317.1:349398-399467 GCA_003123785.1 Pterocarya stenoptera
CGTCCAATCTGCAGCAATACTTCACACGCGTTGTCGCACTGTCGCCACTGTCAGCACCGTCATAGGTTGCCTCACGCTGGTAAGGCTCTCTCTCTCTCTCTCTCTCTCGCTCTCTCTCTAAATTTCTTAGATCTCTCACTGTAATCGGTTCTATTTTTCTCTCTGTAACTCCGTACCCCACCCTCATGAATTCTCTTTCTCACACTGAGCAGCCCCATCACTTACCCGCTATGCACCAATGCTGGTTGAACCATCAACGATCACCCTTTTACCACGCAGGTAAACCCGCGATGCCTCTACTTTTCTCTATTACAATTACCTGCCTCATGTACTCTCTCTCTCTCTCTCTCTTAACTCTATTTCAGTGGGTTTTAGCCTTTAATTGTTCTGAGTGCCGTATAAGGATTGAAGATAAAAAAAAAAAAAAAAAACTGTGGTTCTTAGTTTTGTGACTTTCTTGATTGTTTTGTAGAGAGTCCAACCTTGTGCCTTGTGTGTGTAATTAAAATTAATTGTTGGACACAGAGTATCGACACCATTCATGGGTTGTCGTTGCCAACCCGGCCATTCTTGTTCAAGAGTGATGAGCCTCTTCGATTTCTGTTGTAGCTTTTTACTGACTTACCGTGCAACCTCACTAACTTATCACTCACAAAAATTATGCACAAATCATTTCCCCTCCAGTGTATCACGACTGTTTGGAGCCGCTAAAATTCCCTCACCAATGTTGGTAAGCCCTTGTCAAATTCTGACTGTGTCTTGTAGTGTAGTTGTCTTTCTCTAATTTGTATTAACTACTTCATATTTTCTCATGAGATCCTTGTACTTTCCATTCACAGTAGCACACCTCCACTAAGATTAAGCAGTGAATTGCTTGGGTCATGTGAGTCGACATACGCCGCTACACACTTAGGTAAATTTTGCTTCTGTTTGCTTGGTTTGAGTTATTCCATCATGTAACATTTTCAAAGATGAAACTTCACAATAGTGTTGTCTCCTAGTCACAGTACAATAATTACGTCCCTGAACAGCGTTGCTCTGCTCGCTTATTTCATTGGACACCTCACGACATTAGGTATGATACTTCAATGTAATATGCTCTGTTGCTAGGTTGCATGTGCAATATGAATAAATTATGGTTGCTAGAGATTTTGGTAATGAGTTATATTTGTATGGTAGAACTTATTGGTCAAATGTTTTCTTGTTGAATTGTGAGATATGGCGGTGTTGGGTTGTTTATAAACTAAATTGCTTATAGGCTCATGTTATGTTAAGAGTAGGCTTGTGGAATTTGTTTTAGTAAGTTTTGTGTGTGTATTGATTTTTAACGTATAAACGACTAAATTTCTGACTTAGGTTATAGTGCTTTGGCTANTTGTTTATAAACTAAATTGCTTATAGGCTCATGTTATGTTAAGAGTAGGCTTGTGGAATTTTTTTTAGTAAGTTTTGTGTGTGTATTGATTTTTAACGTATAAACGACTAAATTTCTGACTTAGGTTATAGTGCTTTGGCTAGTGTGCATACTCAAAATGTAGATAATACATGAAGATCAAGTAAACGGAATTCCTATGCTAGATTTTACATAAAAAGAAATTAATCGAGAATGATTTTTGAAAATATGCATATTTTGTTATAAAAAGAAATTTAAAAAAATCTCAGTTATTTGTTCTGGATTACTCATGAAATCTATATAAAAGAAAAATTATTTCTATCATGACTGGTATAGACATGAGCAAATTTTTGGCATTTAGTTTTTAAACTGTTCAAAAATAGCGAATATGAAATCTGAAAACTTGTACATCTTATGTAAAGATATTCTGAATATGTTTTGATTATGTGAAGATGATATGATTTTGTTCAGTACTCTATTTTGATATGATGTGGCATCTGAAAACCGTTGGCATGACATTATGTTTCTGTATATGGTTTTGTCTCTTCTCTGACCTTACCACGGGTATAAAATTGTGGCTCTATTATATGATTGGTACCAACTTCTTTGTCTTTAAGTGCACCCAATTTGGAAATAAATTGATTTTCTTCGTAGTCTTTCCTGTGTGTACACTTGAGCCTTCAAGAATGATAAGGGAAAGCTTCATTTTGTCTCTACCCGGTTTGGCCACCGTTAAACATGGCTTCTATTATGATATTATGCTCTAATATGATATGATATGATGATGTTCAATTATGCCATGCCAAATGACTTTTGAATATGAACATTTTGAACTATCACCCTGATATTTTCATAACATGGTTTGTTCTTACATTCTGAAAACTAAATATCTTGTTCTGCATGCTAAACTTTGTAAATGGCTAATATTTATGTACTAATATATGTCATCTTTATACTGAGTTGTTGATAACTCACTCTCTTATTTACACAATATTTTCAAATGATTTTGATAATTCAGCTAGTGGTCAAGAATAGAAAGCATGGTCAAGATTAGCTGGGGATAGGGAGTTTAGTACCTAAGAGTACTATTGCTGTTGGGGGATTTTTATTTGGTAGATTGGATTTCAGTATGTCTATTTGGTTCTATTTGGTTTATGGAGACTTATGTAATCGCTAGGTCATAATGTTGAGTTTATTGGGAGTTTGTGAAACAGTTGATTTATTTTATTGGATTATTGTATTGATGACTTTGTAGAGGAACTTATGTAGTTGGTCTAACTAGATGAATTTATGTTTTGTTTGGGAGCTTTTGGAAATTATATTTGTATTGGGAAACATGATTTTAAGGAAAATGAGCTAACCCCTGGTCCTCCAAGACCGGAGCGTTACATACTACATTAGCTACATAACTGTAGAACATTATATAAATTTAGTTTACTTTATATGTCTCTCATTCTTTAACAATACTATATAATGAATACAATTGCATCTCTCTATCTCATTCCGTGAGATAGGATTTCTCAAAAATCTTCATGGTATTAGAGCTGACGGGAAGATAAAGAGATTTCTTTGTTCCTCCAGCTACTCAATATGTCTTCCAATTCTTCCTCTTCCACCAACACCATTCCCATTGATGAATACCCCTACCCTATGACACAAAACATAGCTAATTTTGTGTCACTCTGTCTTTCTTTCACCAACTCTCTCTTATGGAAGACACAAATGTTTAACATCCTTGAAAGTTATGATCTTCAAGGATTGTGACTGGTGAGACTCAACAACTACCATAGATGATTGCTAATGGTCACTTTGAACCCTAGGAAAACACAACATTTCTGCAATGGTGTAAGACAGACTGTTTGATCAAAGGGTGGCTTACAACTATCCTATCCGAAGAAGTACTTGGCATAGTTGGACTTACAACAACTACTAAAGTATGGCATTCATTGCATGCTTTTGCTCGTGTTTCTTTATATCGGAGTCTTGCTCTCAAGCAAAGATTAACCTCCATCACTCGTGGCTCAGACACTCTTAGTGTATATATGAGACGTTTCAAAACCACTTGTGACATATTGGGAAACCTGTACTAGATCATAAAAAATCCTAGCGGCTTCTCAATGGCCTCGATAAGGACTATGAAGTTTTTAATGCCACCATGTTTAGTCCTCCCATACCTTCCTATCCTGAAGTTGTCACTTCTGGAAAATCACACAAATCAATACAAAATGGATGAACCACCATCCTCACCAATGGTTTTTTATGGCCAAAAAGGGAGCTAAAACAAAAAAGAATCAAGGAAACTCAGCATCCTTCAATTCTAAAGGTCGTGGCTTTGTTGAAGGAAATAGGACATCAGTCTGGTTTAAAGTCTTCAAACTCTCAACCTCATGGTTCAGTCTCAAACTCTTCTCAATCTTCTAATCAGTTTGCATCACAAGATGAACCTGTTGTCTGCCAAATCTGCAATAAAAGGAATCATACTACTATCAAATGCTTTAATCGTTTTAACCACTCTTATACAATTGATAGTGTTCCCCATAATCATATTGGTTCAAAGTCTTCAAACTTTCAACCTCGTGGTTCAATTGCAAACAGTCAACCTCGTGGTTCTCAAACTCTTATCAGTCTTCTAATCAGTTTGCATGAAAAGATGAACCTGTTGTCTACCAAATTTGTAATAAAAGGAATCATACAACTATCAAATGCTTTAATCATTTTAACCACTCTTATACAGTTGGTAGTGTTCTCTAGAATTTTGCAACTATAAAATTGGAGGACTCTCAAGAAACAACATGGCATCTAGACATTGATGTAATAGACCACATGACCAATAATGCAAGTAATCTTCATTCTCTAACACCATATCATGGTTTTGAAGGTGTTATCGCTGGGAGTGGGAAAGTCTTGCCTATTAGACATATAGGACAAGCCATTATTGGGACAGGTTCTTCTCAAATCAAGTTAACTGATGTTCTTGTGGTACCAGATCTAAGAAATGATCTATTATCCATTAGCAAGTTAACTACTAATTTACCTCTCACAATTGAGTTTGTTGGTTCTGGTTTTGTGGTAAAGGACAGGACCACACAGAGAGTAATTGCAACTGGCAAGAAGTGGAAAGGCCAATATATTTTTTAAAGGGATACTAGTCATCATTCCACACCACACACTATATATTTTTAAATTATTTTTTTATTTTATTTTGTTTTATTCTATTATTATTAAACTAATTGTGTTGTTCTACTCAATATCCATACACCACATATTTGTTAGAGGAAAAAGAATTAAAATATTTGTGGTACGTGGTGTGTGAGGATGATAAGTAGAATTATTCTATTTTTTATGATAGTTCACCATATCCTGCTAACACTATTGAAGTTGCTGCCTACTTCTCAACTCGTTTCCGCAAGACAAATAAGGCCTGCTAGAATTTTTGTTTGGGACACCCTAATGCAAAAATCTTAGATTATCTTTGTAATCATAGATTTATTTTTTATGATTCTCAGTCCAAAGTAACTGAAATATGTACTAGTTGTCAAATAGGTAAAGCAAAAAAACTCCCTTTTCTGCCTCGTGACAAAAATATCAATGTTCCTTTTTACAAGATCCAATGGGATCTTTGGAGGCCTGCTCCTATCCTTTTGTGGGACAAGTTCAGTTCTATGCCATTTTTGTCAATGAATATACTAGTTTCAACAGGTTGTTTCATCTAATACATAAATATGAATTTGATAGCTTTTTTCACTTCCACAAATATATTGCATGCCAATTTGATACTAAGATCTGTGTGCTTCAATCGATGAAGGTAGAGAATTTTTCAAGCAATACTCTCACAAACTATTTGCTAGACCATGGTATTCACCACCAACCTGCCTGTCCTAAGACACCTGAGCAAAATGGGAAGGATGAAAGAAGACACTATAGCATTATTGAGCTGGGTTTATCCATGCTATTTCATGCAAATCTACCGCAATGTTTTTGGCTTGATTGTTTTTCCATAGCTATTTTTCTACTCAACAGATTGCCTTCTCAAAGCTTGGACATGGACTCACCTCATTTTAGATTACATAAAACACACCTTGACTATAGTGTCCTTCGCATTCTTGGTTCCAGATGCTTCCCATATCTTAGTGCACCTAGGTAGCACAAACTGGACCCAAAGACCCTCCCTTGTGTTTTCATTGGATACAACACTAAGCATAAAGGCTGCAAGTGCCTATACCCCCCTTGGGTAAAATCTACATCTGAAGACATGTGGTCTTTGATGAATCAGTCCTACCTTACTCAAAACCAGCACTTATATCTAGTTCTACAAAGGTTGAGGGGGAGTTTTCCACCTTTGAAAGCACATCTTCATTTCCTGCATCAACATTTGCTCCTCCTTCACTGCCTCTGACTCCCTCAACCTCTCCTACAAGTGAGCCCTCAGATCATTGCTCACATGAGTCATTCAATGAGCCTATCACCCAGACAGCATCTATCTCAGAACTAGCTCTAGTCTCTACCCTAACACTAGCTTCTCATATCATAGTTACCAGGTCAAGAGCAGGGATTAGGAAACCAAATCCAAAATATTCAATTCTACATCCATTTCTCCTATTCCAACAGTCCCAAAGTCCATTGTTTTCCCCCAAAAGCATCCTTGTTGGACACAAGCTGTGCAGGAGGAACTCACTGCCTTGGTTGAAAATCAAACTTGGACTCTTGTCCCTCGACATCCAGACATGAATGTGGTAGGCTGTAAATGGGTCTATAAAGCCAAATGGCAATCTATTGGCTCACTAGAAAGGCTTAAGGCTTGCCTCTTTACAAAAGGGTTCACTCAGATAGATGTGTCGATTTTTCAAAAACCTTTTTTCCTATTATTCGACCTACTAGCATTCGAGTAGTACTCACCATTGCTGTTGTGAAACATTGGGAGCTTAGCTTGATGTAAAAAAATGCTTTCCTTCATGGAAAGTTGACCACCCCTGATTACATGCAACAACCACCTGGATATGTCCATCCAGATCATCCCTCTTATGTGTGCAAACTTAATTGAGCCTTGTATGAGCTCAAACAAGCTCCAAGAGCATGGTTTGATTGACTGAGCGATTTTCTTCTTCTGCTTGGGTTCTACTCTAGCAATACAGATCCTAGCCTCTTTAGTTGACCCAAAGGTCTACTTATTTTGCTGCTCTATCTTGACGATATGGTTGACTGGAGAAAATCCATCTCAAATCGAATGGCTCATTCAATAGTTGGGTCAACAATTCTCAATCAATGATCTCGGGCATCTCCATCACTTTCTTGGTATTGAAGTCCATCGACTTGGCCCCAACAAGTTTATTACCCAGCATAGATATGCTCTTGGCATTCTATCTTACTTTCATATGGTTGATTGCAAACCAATGGCCACACCAATGCATTCCAAAGGCCGGTAGTTGAGCTCTTCTACTAAGTTATTTCCTGATCCAACAATGTATAGAACAATTGTAGGTGGACTGCAATACCTCTCTTTCACAAGGTCTGATCTACCCTATAGTGTCAACTTCGCTTGTCAATTCATGCAGTCACCTACTATGGCTCATTTTCAGCTTATCAAACGCATCTTGAGATACCTTAAAGGTACTGCTCATTTTGGTCTTCATCTCCATGCCAACAACAGCCTTGACCTTTACGGCTTCTCTGATGTAGGCTAGGCTTGGTACCCTCTTACATTTCGATTTACCTTAGGTTCCCATATCTTTCTTGGTGGTAATTCCATTTCTTAGATTGCCAAGAAATAGAATACGGTTGCTCAATCCAGTGCTAAAGTAGAATACCGCTCCATGGCTTCCACAGCAGCAGAATTGACTTGGCTCTCGCACCTTTTACATGACCTGGGTATTTTTCTGCCCAATCCACCTTCACTTCATTATGACAACCTCAGTACATGATCTATTAAACCCGATTCTCCATGCTTGAACAAAGCACATCAAGCTCAACTATCACTATGTCCATGAAAGAGTGGCTTTTGGTTCTCTTCAAACACAATTTGTCTCATCCCAAAATCAGCTAGCTGATATTCTTACAAAGCTCCTTTAGAAGACACAATTTCAAGCTTTGTGTATCAAACTCAGCCTTCTGCTTGATCCTCAGCCATGTTTGAGGGGGAGTGACAACAATACACCCATGATTCTAGCTCGAGATTTAAGAAAGACTAAGTCCACTCAAGACACAACAAAAACACACGAGGAGATCATGCATGATATCCCTCTTCAAGATAGATCAGTGTTATTTTAGGAAGCTTCTAGTTGTACATACTACATTAGCCGCATAATTGTAGAACTTTACATAAATTTAGTTTACCTTGTATATCTCTCATTCTATAACAATACTATAAAATGAATACAATTGCATTTCTCTATATCATTCTGTGAGATAGGATTTCTCAAAAATCTTCACCCCTCACCTAGCTATAATGCTATCTTGGGATAAGTCGCCCTAAATAAGATCCAAGCGCAACCCTCCATAAGATCCAAGCGCAACCCTCCATTTGCCACCAGCTTCCAAGGCTACCATTCTATAAGGTGCAAGAAGTCATGCCTCAAGACGATGAGTGCATAGAGCTCAATGCCACACACACTATTCCATCAAATTCTTGGACTTTTACATCTTCGAGACCTGACCATCCTTGCTCCTCCATAGCGGGCACGTGGGGCTAGTTTTGTATGCATCTCAAACACCTATGAGATTTTGATCAGATCAACCTTCCATTCTCGCTTATCTTACTACTTTCCTAAAATCCAAGAGTCAACAAACTGTCCTCTATGTGGAAACAAGTTGAAAGCCTGAACCATTGCCCCCAATCTACCACCATCACCCTTGGAACCATTTGGCCACCAAAGCCCACCACCCCCCCTATTTTCTTTTTATCCCTTGGTGTGACACCCTTACAAGTCTTCTAAGAGCAGTATAGAAGTTTCGTGACCCCTCATTTCGCGATGGATCATGACGCTTCAATTGGTTGTCCTATCCAAGAATGTGGAGTATGAGATCATCTTCTACTGCAACAAGTTATTCAAGAATTGCAATCCCTTTTACTGTAACATCTCACAACTTTAGTAAAAACCCTAGGTTCTTTGAGGATTGTAATAAAAAACCATCGGCCTCCATGGTGGACTTTCCCTTGAGCCATGCAGCCATCTTTTGGTGGAATTTGTGAGCTATATGATTTGTGAAAAATAAAAAAATACCAAGTTCTTTTTTTTTTTTTTTTTGGTATAAGGAGGATGGAACCTCCATAGTATATTAGTAAGCCTCACTTATGGCGGAGGAAAACCGTTATACATCATGATAAGTCTCATCCACATACAACCAGAAAATTAAGACAAGCTAACTGAAAAACTCCTTCTAAACAATGAAAAACTACCAGGAAACCATGTATATATTTTTTTTCCTTAAACAAGCTTAACATAGGGTAATCCAACCTTGTCCATACGTAATATCCCTTTGAGTTTGGAGGGGAGGTTTTGAGGGAGCCATTGTTGGATGTATCCCTTCGCTCCAATCGTGCTAAATAGTACGCCGCAGCATTTCCTTCCCTATAGATGTGCATAACTTTTGAATTTAAACCTTTTAAGAGTTCAATTATTTCATCCCAGTAATCTTCTAAATACCATACTGTACATATTGAAGTATTCAACCATTTGACCACCAAAATTGTGTCTAATTTCCAAATCAATATGCACCACTCCCATCTTTTTAATTAACTGCAAACCATGTAAAAGACCCAACAATTCAACATAATTATTAGTACCTTTTCCGAGGTGTACTGAGAAAGCCATGCACAAAACACCATTTGCATCTCTAAGCACACCACCTGCCCCTGATTCACCAGGATTTCTAGTTGAACTTCTATCAATATTTAGCTTGAGTCGTCCCATTTCTGGTTTTGCCCATTGCACCAGTTTTGGAGTTGATCTTTTCGGCAATTTTGTTGGGATATTAAGCTCCCTTAGAATTACCTCATCTTGTCTCGCCAACACTTTCCCCGCTTTAAGTTTTTCTCCTACTTTTGCAATCCATATCTTAATATTGCACCACACCGTTTCAACCGACTCTTTTATTCCTTCCATCTGTGCCTTACATCTTCTTAGCCAAAGACACCAAGTCACAATAGATGGAATAATACCCATAATTGCCCCATTTGAGAAGACTTTTTTGCTTTGGAAAACCAGCCTTCTACAACCTAATTCCAAGAGCTGCCTGCAACTCTACCTAGTCCCATTTGCACAAAAACTTGTCTCCAAATTTCTTGTGCTATCTCACCAAATGCTAGCACATGGTTTATATCTTCATATCCACCATTCAAGCAACAATCGCATTTTGAGACTATGGGAATACCAAGCTTTCTTAATTTATCATCCACACTTAGAACATTATTGAATACTTTCCACATAGTAACAGAAATGTTTTTTGGTAGGCAAGCATGCCGTATCCAATTTGACCATCTTACCTTTGGGGCTTTTATGCGGACATAGTTCCAGGCACTCTTCGTAGAAAAATTTTCATCATTGTTCGTTGTCCATACCAGTAAATCTGATCCAGATTTGCTTTTTTTAAGAACATCCAACACTTTTCCAGCCATTTCTCCCCCCAGAATCCGATGTAACAAATCCATATCCTGTCCATTTTTAATTTTGCACTATTTAATTCTTAAACTTATGTCTGTATTTGTTGTAACCGTATCACAGAGGGGAGCATCATCCAGCCATTTATCAAACCAGGATGATACATTTCCATCTCTTACCTTCCATTTAGATTGGTTTAGGACTTCCGGGATACACGAGGATACCTATATCCTCGTTCACATGAACTATTAATTAAGAAAAGTTGCCAAAAAATGGAAGTCAAAATCATTCTTGAAGAAGCAGCTGCAGTAAAGCCAATTGTTGTGGACACAACGTGAGAACCTGATAATTTTAAGCCATTCATTTAGCGAAGCTAGAGAGAGAATGAGGCTTAGAAATATTTTTAGACCAAAAGGAAGACAATTAGTCACTTTTAGGATCCCTAGCTTTTTATTAAAAAAAACTTGCACCACGTGCGTGGCAACCTTGATACGGCCACTTAGCAGTGGCAGACCACTCCTAAAATTTATTCGAGTCAAACTCACACCATTAGCCACCATGTACACATCACCTTAGGTCAAGGCACATGTCACCTACTTGAATCAACCATAGATTACCACATCACCATCACAATGCACTACGTAGTGGTTTTTGCGTGACCATGCCCAGGTCACCCTGCATANTAGAACATTATTGAATACTTTCCACATAGTAACAGAAATGTTTTTTGGTAGGCAAGCATGCCGTATCCAATTTGACCATCTTACCTTTGGGGCTTTTATGCGGACACAGTTCCAGGCACTCTTCGTAGAAAAATTTTCATCATTGTTCGTTGTCCATACCAGTAAATCTGATCCAGATTTGCTTTTTTTAAGAACATCCAACACTTTTCCAGCCATTTCTCCCCCCATAATCCGATGTAACAAATCCATATCCTGTCCATTTTTAATTTTGCACTATTTAATTCTTAAACTCATGTCTGCATTTGTTGTAACCGTATCACAGAGGGGAGCATCATCCAGCCATTTATCAAACCAGGATGATACATTTCCATCTCTTACCTTCCATTTAGATTGGTTTAGGACTTCCGGGATACACGAGGATACCTATATCCTCGTTCACATGAACTATTAATTAAGAAAAGTTGCCAAAAAATGGAAGTCAAAATCATTCTTGAAGAAGCAGCTGCAGTAAAGCCAATTGATGTGGACACAACGTGAGAACCTGATAATTTTAAGCCATTCATTTAGCGAAGCTAGAGAGAGAATGAGGCTTAGAAATATTTTTAGACCAAAAGGAAGACAATTAGTCACTTTTAGGATCCCTAGCTTTTTATTAAAAAAAACTTGCACCACGTGCGTGGCAACCTTGATACGGCCACTTAGCAGTGGCAGACCACTCCTAAAATTTATTCGAGTCAAACTCACACCATTAGCCACCATGTACACATCACCTTAGGTCAAGGCACATGTCACCTACTTGAATCAACCATAGATTACCACATCACCATCACAATGCACTACGTAGTGGTTTTTGCGTGACCATGCCCAGGTCACCCTGCATATGCACAATACCTCTCCAAGCGAGTTTAAGATCATCTTTTTTGCCATGTGTCTTGTAGTAAGGGTGCTTGGAGACGAAGTGAGCTAATAGCTTTGCATTTCCACTTTTCTCTTTGGCCGAAACCCTTTACATGCACCTGCTTGTGTTTGTTTTAATTAATCACAAGCCTCTTCCACACACATACACATCCACCTTACACTTGTACATCCCTTCTCTATCTAAGTTTGAGAGCAATGGAAATTCATCCACAACACAACTCTCTCTCTCTCTCTCTCTCTCTCTCTCTCTCTCTCTCTCTTTTCAATTTCTCCATCATCAGTAGGAACATAATCTGTTCGGCTTGATTCAATTTTAGACATTTTGAAACCATACCAATCTAAATCGGTTTTAAATTCTGAGAACTAATACAGACCGATTCATCTAAGGAACTGAAACTTTCTTCTTTTTTTTTTTATTAGGTCCGATTCGATTCAGTTTACTGGTGTAATTCGATTTTGGGCTTTTTGGTTGGGCTAGTTGGCTTTTCTACCCTAAATGAAAAAAAAAAAAAAATTTACCCCAAATATAATTAGGGCTGAGTGAAAATCCGACTTCGAATCCAACTCCACCTCGGCTCCGACAAAATGAAGTCGGAGTCGGAGGTGTCGCCAGACTAACTTCAACTCTGATCTGACCTGACTCCGATATTATACATATATTATAAAAATATGTATTTATCTATATATTGATAATATATGCTTGTATAGTTATATAGTTATATAACTACAACTTATATAGTTAAATTCAACAATATACTAGTATAGGCTAATTATTATAAAATGATATATTTATACTATAATATAAATATATAGGCTAATAATAATTTAGTATATGTAAATATCATAGTATTACTACCATGCATAATCAAGTATAGAAATAAGTTAGACAAAAGTATTGAAATAAGTCTAGTATAGTAAGTTAATAACACAAAATACTAATTTACTAAAGTATAATATATAACATGTAATTAGATACTATAGTATAAATCTAGTATATAAAGAAATTAGACACTTAATATTAATATTCATATTTAAGAATAATTGTATATGAAGAAAACATAAACAATAAGATTAAGATTTCATGTTATATTAATTTTATAAAGTGTGTAATATATAAGTGTAGCATAAAAATTTTAAAAAGAATTATAATGTATATAATATAAAAAACCTAATGCCAAACCGGTTTTTAATCAATTTTGATTTTTAGAAACCGAAACGTCCAACCAAACTGGTCCGATCGGTTTGATCAGTTTTTTAGTTTTTTCTTACACCCGATTCACCAAACCAAAAGCTACCATTTATCTTCAAGAAATGCTTTGGAACGGACAGGCTGGTCTTAAGGGGTAAACAACCTCCAATCACAGAAAGACACGTAGACTATTTCATAAAAAGTAAAATACACATTTTTCCATCTGATTACACTCTTGCCTTTCACTTTTCCTCTGATTGCACTTTTCAGTTTTCACTCGTCGTGCACCCTTGCCTCTAAGACCCGTGCAGTGAACTTCTCCTCTATTGCCGTGAGCCACCACTTTCCTCCATTGCTGTTCGTTCCAGAGCTGTCGCCGCCAAGCTCAGAGCCATCACTTTCCTCCATCACTTGTATATGTAATTATGAACACCT
This sequence comes from Pterocarya stenoptera, assembly GCA_003123785.1. Taxonomy (NCBI): domain Eukaryota; kingdom Viridiplantae; phylum Streptophyta; class Magnoliopsida; order Fagales; family Juglandaceae; genus Pterocarya; species Pterocarya stenoptera. The sequence goes on from QEOT01000317.1 coordinate 362,611, forward strand.
AGATCTTTACCCAATGAGCATTGCATATATTCTGTATTTCGGCTGCTAGAGACTTTTTAACATGTTTTTCTCATTGGAACAAACCTGTGATGCTTCAAGTTCACTTCTTCAGATAACCTATAGCTCTAGAAGACTTGAGATGTCAACTCTTTTATTCCAATTTTCTCAGATATACAGAAACTAATGAATAGGGCATCTGTGAAGTTTGCCCGAAATGCTTCCAATGCTCTAAAAAAAATAATGGAATTTCAATAACTTTAACATGAACTTGAATTAAATCATTAAGTCTTCTTCCCCTCAGTCCGTCGATGGGGCTCCTCAAATCAATCCGTCCCGACGTTCGCTGGGTAAGCTCAGGGTGGAAGACAAAGGGGGATGGAACGAATGGTGGACGGGACTTAGGGGAAGAAGACGAATGGGTATGCTATGAAGGAAATGGCTTTGGTCAATTTCGAAGAAGAAGAGGATTTTGCTTTTTGAGCTTTTTATCATCTTCTGTTGGGTGGGTGCGGGATAGGTAAATTGGATGCCTTACGTGGAGGGTAATTATTGGGTGGCTGTTATGTGGGGGTGAACAGACCGACCGGTTTGAAGGTATTCTCTTTATCTTCCACCTCTCTAGCTCCTTTGAAAACCAACACTCATACGATCTCATTTAGACACTAGTTCATTGAATTCTCCTTGAAGCATCCACTCGAGANTTTTTTTTTTTTTTTTTTTTTTTTTTCTTATTTATGTTCCTGAAAGATGGATTCAAAATGCATGTTATAGAAGTCAAGTTTGTTAAGAAAAAAATATGATGTTTCAAAACATGGGAGTTCTGATATGGGTATGTTGCATGAAGACCGGAGGATGTGTTTTTGATGTTTCAAATGGTTACTTGAGCGTGCTCAAAAGCTTAAAGGAGGTCTTGCCCAACGGAGATGTAGACCTTCATGTGAAGTAGAAAATTATTCTATACAGTTATAATTCTAGGTTCAAATAAAATTACCCCCCCAACCCCCAAACACTCAAACACCCCGCCTAAGCTTTACTTCATTTTATTTAACATAGTAGCCTTGATTTGACATGCTAAAAGTCTAAACCTATTGACACACACTGATATATACTGCACAATATTATTTCCATTCACACAATGACACACTCCATCTCCACTTCCCTACGGATACAAAATTGACAAAAATTGATTTTATTTTCCCATGGACCAAACAACTATATCTTATCACTGTGTTTCACTTTCTTTCATTCTTGCTCTTTTTCTGCTATTCACGGCATGGAGACTAGAGTTGGAAAATTGTAGAATGGTTGGCTTGCTGTTGTCTGGTCTTGCAACGTGTTGATATGCTTGGGGCTCGTTTAGATATTTAGAAAATCTCTGAATATCTATGAATATTTGTGAATAATAATAAAATAATTTGTGAACAGTAGTATAATGGTTTGAGTTAATATGTTTTATTGGGTTTTGGAAAAAAAAAAAAAAAATTGAATAAAGATACTATGAAGTTAAAAAAAAAAAAAATTGAATATTATTTTTGAGTATTACTTTTATTTTTATATTTGAAAAAGTTGTATTATTTTTTACATTTTATTTAGAAATTTGTAATGATTAGTAGGGGTATATTCGGTCCGGTACGGTCTGATTTTACGGATTATCTATGTTAGTAATAATATGATGTTTACATATACTAAATAATTAATCTATTTATATTATAGTATAAATATATTATTTTATAATAATTAACACATACTAATATAGTATTGAATTTAACTATAGTTTATATAAGTTCTAGACTTTTTGTATAAGTATATATGATCAAATGTATAAAAATTTATTTACAAAAAGAATATATATTATAATTTATTATGCCAAAAATATATTTATCATTGATATATATATATATCAAAGGTAAGTTTATATTAATAACTTAATATTAATGTTTGTTTTTAAGGTTAAATTTTTATGTTATATTAATTTTATATTATAAGATTAAAATTTATATGTTATATTAAAAATTATAATATTAATTTTATGTTATAGCATATGTTATATTAATTAGAAATTTAGCATATAATATATATAATATAATATAAAAATAAATATATATACCAGTCCGGTTCGGTTTAAACTGGTACCTCATCGATTTAGAATTGGTTTTGATTCTTAAGAACTATACTACACTAGACCGCTTACAAATCGGCTTGAACCCACCGATCTTGTTCAACCAGTTTTTCAGTTTTCTTTTTACACCCGTAATGATTAGATGAAGAAAGTTAAAAATTTGAAAAAAAAAAGTATTTAGTGCTTAAATAATGTTTGGGAATAAAATATCTTAGAACATCTAAGAATAGCTGAGAACACCTGTGTTCCCAAACTAGCCTTAGACTTTCAATTTTCGTAGTAAGATTTTTATTCCCCCTTTTATTTCTATATAGTTTGTCATGTATGAATTTCTTGAAATTAGTTTAGCCTAGACTTCCACACACAAAAAGACAAAAAGGACATGAAGATATAATGTTAAAAAATAATGCTAGATATAGTCCTATGATATGCAACTCCCGCATACTCTATTGACAAAAAAGTAGGGTCCACAATTAAGAAATGAATTTTTATGTGGGTCACAGATTTATCTATTTTTTTCAAAATGAGTATGCGAGGCTTGCATACCCTAGAATTGTAAATATCATTTCTCAATATTAAATGCATTTATGAGATGAAAAATTATTTGAGGTGATAAAAATGTAGGGCATTATGTACCTATGTTGAAAGAACTGGAAATTTCTTACCAATTATGATGTGAAAGACCCTTGATCTACCGATCCATTCATCTACGAAACAAAAAGAAAAATATTCGTTAGCACTTTTTTTAGAGGCCACTAGGCCAGCTTGTTTCCCCTGGTATTGGATGAGATCATGAAAATCATATCAATTTGTAGTATTTAATTGAAGTAGAATAAAAGAAAAGAAAAAAAGAATCAATTAAGATAAAATGATTATTTTGTGGAGAATTATTTGTTATTCACATGCTTTGTTTTGTTCACTTACTTATTAATAGTAATACAAACTATAAAAAAATAATTCTAACAACTTTTATATCATTAGGTACTTTTCACATTTGTTCTTGATCTATAATTTTTTTTTTAAACTTAGAAAAATATGGTCAAGCTAAGAACAATTTATTCCTTTTTTTTAAGAAATGTGTGGATAATTAGGAGATTAATATACATTTAGAGAGCTCGGTAACAACGAAACATCATGCTTTTGTCACTGATGAGCATCCCTTTAAAACTTCAAAAACCCAACCAAAATGGATGGATGCTATCTCTTTGAAATATGATCCAGGATTATGTCTACACATAAGAAAATTTCCTACTAACCTGCAAGATGAGATCCGACTTGTCCATCTTAAAGCCGATCCTTATCAACCTAAACTTCATAATATCCATTCTTCGGAATGGGTAATCAGCTTCACCGATTTCAATTTTCTTGATTTCAAAGATATTCAAATTAGTTGGAATACTTGCCAGCGAAGAATGCTATAATTTGTCTTCCATGCTATGTTTTTGTTAAGAAATCAACGGGTCATCCAGAATTAGATGCATTTACCGGTAAAGGTTTTGACAATTGAAAAAAAAGTGAATGATAGAATGAATTATCTTGGAGAGATCCAAATTCACAACATAAAAATGCTGTGAAATTTTGTGAGGATTTAATGAATCATTCAAGGTATATTGACAAGTTAGTTGAAAAAAAAGTATCACAGGAGATGGAGAATGATCAGTTGCATCTCAAAACCTTGATAGGTAGTGTTTGATGGCTTACATTACAAGCTTGTGCCTTTAGAGGTCATGATAAAAGTTCTGACTCAAAAAATCAAGGTAACATCATTGAATTAATAAACTTCCTTGCAAGTTATAATGATTAAGATAATGGAGTTGTTATGGAAAATGCTCCACAGAATGCCAAATATATATTACCCAAAATTCGAAAGGAAATTTTGTATATATTTGTAAATAAAGTGCGAAATATGATTTGTAAAAAAAAAATTGATGATTTTATCTTGTATTCTCATTGACGAATCTTGAGATGATTCCAAAAGAGAATAAATTATCATCCTTTTTAGGTTTATTGATAAAGATAGTTTATTAGAGCAATTTTTCATATTGTGCATGTCAAAGATACTATGACACTAACTCTAAAAAATGTGATATGTGTTGTTCTTACTCGTTATGACCTCCAAATTGAAAATATTTGAGGTCAGAGATCTGATAGAGAAAGTAATATATGTGGTGAATGGAACAGATTACAAGCTTTATTTCTTAAGGATTTTCCCTATGCATATTATGTGCATTGTTGGGCTCATAAACTACAATTAGCTTTAGTTGTAGCCTCTAAAGAAGCCAAACATTTTCATCAAATATTTGTACATTTGGCATTCATTGTCAATATTGTTGTTGGTTATTTTAAACGTAGTAATGAATTACAATTTGTTCAAGCTACTGATATCGAAAGTTTGATTGCGTCAAATGAAATTGAGACTAGAACAAGGGCAAGTCAAATTGATAACATACAACGAGCTTCAGATACAAGATGAGGTATCATTTTGAATCTGTTTGTAGCTTGATGAAGATGTTTGGTGCTACTTGCTCAGTTATCAATACTATTTCAAATAAGGGATTGAATTATTCTCAACGGGGTGATGCTGAAGCGGCTTATATGGAATTAACATCATTTGAAATTATGTATGATAAAGAAAATCATGGGTATCACGAATGCATTTTGCCAATCTTTGCAACAAAATTTTCAAGACATTGTAAAAATTATGATCATAGTTTCAACTACAAAAGTGCTCATTCAAAAGCTAAGAGATGATGGATGGGAGTCTTTGCTTGCAGATGTTAAGTCATTTTGTAAACAACACCAAATAGATATTTTTTATATGAATGGTCATTACACTAGAGCTCGATGTAAATCTCGTTGTCAAGTTAACAAGTAATTGACAACAATGGAGCATCACTTTAGGATTGATAGATTTACTGCTATAATAGACTTCAGTTGCAAGAATTGAAACATTGATCTAATGATCATACAATGGAACTCCTCGTTCTTATAGAAATCATTTAAAATTTATGATATATGCAAACATTGATTTAATGATCATACAATGGAACTCCTCGTTTTATCCAAGAGATTTTACTGAGCAAGAAAAAAAATTTTAGGAATTCAATTACATCATTATGAGCTTGATGTGCTGAACCATCTAGATTTTCAAAAAGTGTCTACATTATTTGAGCTATGCAGAAGAGTAGCAATTTCATAAAACTAAAATATTTATCATTTAAGTCACAGGTTAATTCATCTAATATAAACTTTTTTTTGTTTCTACTGCTACTACTGAAAGAGCATTTTCTGCCATGAAACTTATAAAACTAGATTGTGTACTCGAATGGAAGATGAGTTTCTTGCAGATCATTTGCTAGTTTATATTGAAAATAAATTGTCAAGAATTTCACTTCATAGGTGATAATGGACAAGTTTTATTCTATTAAAGATCTTCGTCGAGCTTAATTTGAAGGAGAAGTCCTAAGTTCATATTTCAGTTTCTTTTCTTTTTATAAAGGTCTCTAACAAAATAGAAAGTTTTTTGTATTTAAAAAGGAAAATTTTCCTATAAGATAATTTATAGACATGTACTTTTTGTATATAGTTTTATGATGTATGATTATTGTTCTTTATAAAATCACATGCAAAAAATACATATTATTTATGCTGACACATACGACACACTTTGTCAGTCGAATGAAATTCCTCATTCTATTGCTTTAAACCATAAAGGTGCATACAAATCATTTTAAATTGATTATATATGCAAATTGGTTTAGAAGTTTTATCAACAAAATTTTATTGAGTAAGAAAAATTCATTTTGAGAATTCGATTGTAGCATTATGAGATTGTGCTAAAGCGTCCAGATTTTCAAGAAATGTCTACATTATCTGAGCTATACATATGATTAGCAATTTCAGAAAAGTGAAAGAATTATTATTTGATTAACAGGTTAATTCGTCTAGTATTAACTCTTTTTGTTTCTCCTGCTACTCGAGCAAGCATTTTCTGCCATGAAAGTTATAAAACTAGATTGCATGCTCGAATGGAAAATGAGTTTCTTGCAGATCATTTGCTAGTTTATATTAAAAAAGAAATTGTCAAGAATTTCACTTCAAATATGATAATGGATGAATTTTATTCTCTAAAAGATCATCATCTAGCTTAATTTGAAGAAAAAATCTTAAGTTTATATTTTAGTTTCTTTTCTCTATGATTATTATTTTTTATATAATCACATTTAAAAAAACATATATTACTTATGCTGACACATACGACACACTTTGCCAGTCAAACCCCCCTTCCCTCCCCCTTCCCTCGCCAAATCCTTGTTTTGCACCTGCTTGGGTGGATAGTGGTTTTGGGTCCTATATATATATGCATAAATACATGAATGTATACCTGTAAGACAATCGGTTCGCCATGTGGACATGAGATTCGTAATGGTGGGGAATATGCATCGGTTTGGAAGAGATGAAATGTATTAATACTTAGAGAAGTCTTGGTGTTGGCAAAGGAGAGTAGACTTGAAAATAGAATGCTCTGAAGAAAGTTTTTGATATTTGGGGTTTATGTTGTTCCAATTGGAGTTAAGAAAAATTTAGGATCATAGTTCTTTGACAGAGTTGGCCAAACCCCTTAAATAGTCATCAGTGTTAAAAGAACCTGAAATGGAAGTGAGCAAGACAATGAGATCTTCTTAGGCAATTCATGATTTGGGGAACATAAAACTCGGTTGGTTATGCAGGTTGGAACCACAACAAATTTTGGGTGTGTACACTCAATATTTGCAAAGTTTGGTCATGTGAAATCTATCTTTGAGATGTTTCGGGTTTTGAAATTTTATTAACCCTTAATGATGTTTTCTATAAGCTAGAAATGTGTTTTAACTAGGATTATATATTAAGATATAAAATAAATAATAAAATCTACCTCTTCCTATCAGCTTAAGCTTTTAAGATAAGCGATAATTTTACATAGTATCAGAGCAGAGGTCCTAAGTTGGAACCCTGACTTTACACTCTATCTCATTTAATTAAATATTCCACGTGTTGACTCATTAAGGGGGAGTCTGGCCCACACAGGAGGAGGCATTAAGATATAAAATAAATAATAAAATCTACCTCTTCCTATTAGCTTAAGTTTTTTTAACAAATGGTGATGTCACACTATGTTATGGTTCTTACATGCAAAATGGAACATGGGGAATAAGAGGCCCTCGGTTTCAATATGTAGGTATGTGAGCCGAACCCTCATGTATATTTATAATTTTTTGGAATTTGGTCATGTGATGTTGAATTTTTATTTTTATTTTATTTATTTATTATTATTATTATTATTATTATTATTTTGCAAGTTAAAATGCGTTGGATTTAACGAAGCTTTTGGAGTTGATCAAAAGAGGGGTCTCGATTTTAACATGGGATTTTGGTTCTCTTTCTTGTACAAAACTAATGCCCTCATTCTTCTAGGTTAGATTAAGATCTTTGATAATTGATTTGATTAATTATAAGCATGTTGGTTCAAGAGGATGTTGTGGTTTTTAGAGTATAGAGCATCGGTTTAGGTGGTGGTTTAAAAAGGCTGGGTTGGAGATGTGTCTTGAAAGAGGGGGGATTTTGTTCTTAGAGTGCTAAATTATGGGATGTAGTTGGCAATGAATGCTTCCAAAGTAAATGAGCTTGAGGCAAAAGAAAAGTGTATCTGGTGGAAGGTGAGAGTGTATCTCGGCCATCTAATGATTTTGGGTTATTTCAAGGAGTTTCAGGAGATAATAAGTCCAAGAATCAGCTTGACATGGATCCTAAGGAACTAGGTGAAGTCTAGAAGAAAACGGGGTCAATATGCAATTAGGATTAAAGGACTATAGTGCAAATGGGCACTCTTAAAGGACCTCTTGCAAAGTCAAAATTTCTTGGACAGGTTTAACCTTTTTAATTTGCTCCTTCGGAAAAACTTACATTTCCACTCTGTATATTAAACGAGCCATGTTTCTTCGCAGACAACAAACTCTACAACCCGTAGTTTTCGTTTGGATGTTGAGTTGAGTTGAGTTGAGATGAATTGAATTATTTATAAATAATAGTGAATTGAGATGGTAAAGTAAGTTTTGTAGAGCCCACCTAAGATAAGTTTAGATGTGTTTGAATGTTAAAATAAGTTTAAATTTTTTTATGAAAAGTTAAAAAAGGTTGTGGGTCTTACGTATAAAAAAATGTTAAGCTGAAAAAGGTTGTAGGTCCTACGTATAAAGGGATTTTGAGTTGATATATGTTTAGTGATTTGAGAGTTGAGTGTTTGGATGTTAGACTCAGTTTAATATTAGACTGAACTAAGTTGATCTTAGTTCAATCCAAATTCGAAACAAGACCTAGTCATACTTAGCAAAGTCAAATTAGCTTCCCCTCTATTGTACCTTCAGTTGTATAATCATTAAATGTGATTTTATTGTCGTCCACTACAAATGCCATGTTTGATTTGCCATCGTTATTTTTCATATATAAATTATCATTCTTATGTAAGGTTGGAATGGAGAATTATTTCAATATAACTCCTTTATCCACTATGAGTGCTAAAAAATGGAGTGGTGTCCCCTTGAGCTTGCACTATGCTATCAATGATATAAGACAAGATGTAACCATCTCGAATAGCAAGATTGTCTTATAACCAATGAAAGCTAGCGAAACTCGGTTGAGCGTTCTCAAGACGAAGTCACACTAATAAACGTAATGTAAAGATCTGATATCGAAACTATAGATTTTACAAATCATTTCTTAAATTAATGATACAAGGAGTATCTGCGAGGACTAGCAGACGAGTGAAAGAGGGAAGACAATGATTTTATGTTAAAGTTTCCACATACTTGTTTTGTTATGATGAGATGACAAGCAATGTGACTTGAGGTATTCATTTGATGTGGTGTTGTCTGCATACTTATATGAGTCATGTCGTATTGTCACTTATCATTTACATGAGTCGTGTTAGATTATTACAATCTGACTCATTTAGTTAAATTGGTTGACTTCGGTTGGCCAATATGATCGAATATTCATGACTTGATATGGCACAAACAATACCCACGAACCCAAATTGCCACCCCTAGATTTAAAGGGATTACTCACCAATGATGTCTTCTAAGATATTCTTAAACAGCCTTAATGCAATTTGATCCAACTCTTTAGACATGAGAGAAAAATGCTATAATCTTCATCATCATCCAGCTCCTATCTTATTGTGATAATAGGACAATATCAATCAATAATTAAATTATCATTTTAAAAAATAAGGACCGATCTAATGTTTGATATACAATCTCATATCAGCAAAGATATGATGGAGGTGAAATGAACATAATATAGTGCATAGCATGACTCAGACACGAAATTTTTCTAAAATGAATATTTCTAGTTAGTGTCACAATGTATGTGCCAATCTCCAAATGTTGGGAGACCAAGTCAAGTTTCAGTGCTAGCCACTGTAAACTCCCGAGTGTGATCAAGAGTGAGGCTAGTGAAGAATCATTGCCATCTATTACGCCGTTAATAGAGTATGGACCAACAGGTAGGATCTATGATAATACTTTTACTATTAGCATAGAGATAATGCTGGTTATAAGATTTTTTCACAAATCATTTTACAATTAACTAATGCAATCTTACTACTTCATTAAAAATCAATTTCGATTTTATATAACCATCCTGCATTAAATAAAGAGTGGTAGAATAGTTGGAAGTTAAAAATTTTTTATAGCAGAGTCAAACGGGAATAGGTAACCCTGCCTGTCCGTGACCACCAGATAGTGCCATCGGCAGTAGGTAATGGTGCCTATTCGATTTTAGTGTACTGAGAACCAAAAGTCCTTATCATATCTTTTCAGGGCTTCAAGGTTTAGATCGCTCAACATGGTAGTTCTACCAATAGAAAAATGTGAATCTTATGCATCAGCCACTATTCACTTTCACACCCCACACCTATAACTTTTCTTTTCTTTTTCATAAGGTGTAAGNTGATCCAACTCTTTAGACATGAGAGAAAAATGCTATAATCTTCATCATCATCCAGCTCCTATCTTATTGTGATAATAGGACAATATCAATCAATAATTAAATTATCGTTTTAAAAAATAAGGACCGATCTAATGTTTGATATACAATCTCATATCAGCAAAGATATGATGGAGGTGAAATGAACATAATATAGTGCATAGCATGACTCAGACACGAAATTTTTCTAAAATGAATATTTCTAGTTAGTGTCACAATGTATGTGCCAATCTCCAAATGTTGGGAGACCAAGTCAAGTTTCAGTGCTAGCCACTGTAAACTCCCGAGTGTGATCAAGAGTGAGGCTAGTGAAGAATCATTGCCATCTATTACGCCGTTAATAGAGTATGGACCAACAGGTAGGATCTATGATAATACTTTTCCTATTAGCATAGAGATAATGCTGGTTATAAGATTTTTTCACAAATCATTTTACAATTAACTAATGCAATCTTACTACTTCATTAAAAATCAATTTCGATTTTATATAACCATCCTGCATTAAATAAAGAGTGGTAGAATAGTTGGAAGTTAAAAAATTTTTATAGCAGAGTCAAACGGGAATAGGTAACCCTGCCTGTCCGTGACCACCAGATAGTGCCATCGGCAGTAGGTAATGGTGCCTATTCGATTTTAGTGTACTGAGAACCAAAAGTCCTTATCATATCTTTTCAGGGCTTCAAGGTTTAGATCGCTCAACATGGTAGTTCTACCAATAGAAAAATGTGAATCTTATGCATCAGCCACTATTCACTTTCACACCCCACACCTATAACTTTTCTTTTCTTTTTCATAAGGTGTAAAAGTGTTTTTCATAGAGTGTAGGGTGTAACCAGTCCGATTTGGTCCGGTTTTGGATAAAATTTGAGACCGAACCGATATGCACCAGTTTTACATTTTCAAAAACTGATTCCACACCAGTTACCCTCCTAAACCGGTACTTCTGGTTTTACCGGTTCCAATCCAATATATTATAATATATATTATAATTGTATTATAGACTATAGTGATATATTATAATATATTATATAATGATATATTATAGTATATTATAATATATAGTGATATAGTATTAGTATAACTATTTTAATATTCTATATTATATATCATAGAATACAAAACTATTTTATATATAATTATCTATTATATATATAAATTATATACAATATAAAAAATTATAATATATATATATATGAATCGGTCAAGTTTGGTCTAATCCAGTTTTAGAAAAAGAAAAACCAGAATCAGACCTATTTTGACCCATTTTAAGAAAAATAAAACCGGTACCGAATTGAACCAAACTTGGTATAGCACCAAACCCACCGGTCCGGTCCGGTTTATTGGTTTTTTTTTACACTCCTAATATGGGATAGTGAATAGTGACTGATGAGAAGAATTTTTTTAGAAAATTTGGCATGAAAACTGAAATGCAATACCATCATTTCATTCTTGCACAAAATTCTTGGCATTTATACCCACATTCAATTGGCATAACAAGAGATGGCTACAATGTCAGGGATGTTATTTCATTCAAACAATAGAAACGAAGTTATTCTCCTTGGATAAAGTGCAATGCGAAACATAACAAGTACCGGAATAGGAATCTTACCCACAGCACACAGGAAGTCTAAGGTCCAGGATGAACCCATCCAAAACTAACAAGATTTAGATGTTTGCAATTTCACCTTTACGATCCAGACTTAATTTTTCACAGTCGTCACATGCTTCAGAAGCATGACAACAACATCCTGTGATATCCTTGCAGCTTCTGTTTTCAAGTGATGGATCTTTGCGCCTGTCTCATGCTCAAGCCGCTTAACATTTGCACCTGAATCTCCACTGCTCTGTTAGAGAGAGAGAGAGAGAGAGTGAGTTAGGGGAAAAAAGGGAACAGGATTTATAACTAGAAATAGCTGACCCCATAATGCTCATGTTGTTGCCATTTCGGTCTCGTTTGGCTACGCAGTTCAGATGAGATGAGATGTTTTGTTGAAAGTTAAATAAAATATTATTATAATATTATTTTTTAATATTATTTTTGTTTTAAGATTTGAAAAAATTGAATTGTTTATTATATTTTGTATGGGAGTTTGGGAAAATTGTAATAATGAGATAGTTTGGTTTTATATAACCAAACCAGCCCAAAGTCATCATTTCCTTCCAAGGATCTCCAAGGCATACATGAAAATTAGATTGATAAACCATGATTGTAGAAGAATTCAAATCGCCTTGACCTTGTTAACGATATGAATAGGTTTCAACAGAACACTTACCTCTGCAAGCTTCCTCTGGAACTCACGCTCTATGTGGGCTCGATATTCAGTAATCTCCCTTTCAGCCTCTTCTTTGGCTTGTTTCAGCCTAGCCATTTTTGCTAATTGCATAAAAAAAATTCCCAATGTAATTAGGTATCAAACCTTAGAAATTTAAACGAAAAGTACGTATAGGGAGAAAGAAACCAGAAAAAAGAGAGCATCTATAGAATTGTCATTTCATCTTGGGAGATACATTTTTTGAAGAACACTGGTTGATTTTAGAAAAGAGAAACATTTCTTACACGTGAAATGTAAATAACCTCATATGCCCTTTTAAACCATGAACTTTTCCCTCTAAGATGAGAAAAAGAAGCTGCCGGCACAGTCAACAAAACTTATTTAATCAATGAAATAAGCATTACTTAAACATCAAACTCCATACATCGATATAAACAGGACTCAGGTAACATCAAAATGTGCATATGTCAAGATAATAAGGAGAAAGATTACCACTTTTGGCTGCATTGACAATGTGTTGAGCTTCTTGTTCTGCAGTCAGCAATTGTTGGATTCCACCTTGAACCCTATTGGATGCCATACTTTCCTGGAAATAACAACACTATGTTCTAAAAATAAGATTGACAGGTTGAAACTACCACGCAAAGACATAAAGAAAATCTATCAGCAATAGAAAACACTCCTTGTTTGGTGCAAAATAAAACAAATTGATGGACTCTTGTGATGTGAATTCACTGTACAGTCTCACATATATTGTGGAAAAGAAATTCGTTTATGGTTTCAATATTCTCAGAACATACATAGCAATCCCGCAACGAAATAAGGGAAGTGCCAATTTGCAAATTCCTTCTAACAGTTCATCAGGCCACATGCTAGAGAGGATACAAATAATGTCACAAATTTCAGCCAATTTCTTCAAAAAAGATAACAGAATAACTTTTCACGTTTAATAACATCATTTCTACTGTTACATACATAACTGAACAAGAATACATGTAATTGCAACTTGATCTTATTCAAAATAGATAACAGAATAACTTTTCACGTTTAATACCATCATTTCTACCGTTACAGACATAACTGAACAAGAATACATGTAATTGCAACTTGATCTTAAAAAAAAAGGCCATGTTTACAATTTATGATATATATTCTTAGAGATTTCATCACTTGAACTCTTATTACTCCTCTAGGTTGCATCATTGTCAAGAAAAATTTATATCTCAAGCTACGACATTGGTTAGCAAAATACTCATGCAAGAAGATACTTCAATTGAAGAAAATAATTCCTTAAACAACCATAAAGTATGGGTGACCACTTATCACATAGGACAGTTTTGAGAGAGTTTGACCATCAAACCAACCGCTTTGGTTTTAGAAGATAAACAACTGAATCACACCGCTGGGGGCTGACTAACTGAACATCTTGATAATCAATTTCATCAAAGCATTCGGTTGGTTTTCTCCTCTTAGCCCAGAATACTAAAAGATGATGGCAACTGAGCAGAGCTTGATTTTGAGAGATGACAAGGGATTGAGAATTTTTGAGGGCACCATGCAATTTCCCTTCAAAAGATAACTATTTATGGAACAATCAATGGAGCTGCCCTTTAATGACATTTAGAAAGAAAATCTAGTAAATACGACTTCTACCCATGAAAACCAGCTTCACACCCAACCCCAAAAGATAGTAGAAGATAAAAATCAGAATCTAAAATTCTTTTGTTACTTGTTTTTCTCGTAAACCAAACACGGAGCAAATATGCAGACATAACTAATCTAACACGGCTGATAATCGATTTACGAATACAAAATAGAATTGCAGCAAAGAAACAAGAAGATCTGGAGAAACAGAAGCAAATCTACCCGCAGTTTTACTCGGAGAAATACCCCTTAAAGTTGAAGACCTGAGGTAGTAACCTGAATCTAAAAAGGCAAAATTTCAGGAAAAGAAAGCCAGCAAGCGAGAGAGCCGAAGCCAGAAAGCGTCGCAGGTTACGTCACAGAGAAATTCATAGGGATACGAACGTACTATAGGCCTACTTTATGTGAAGGTTCGGAAAAAAAAGCAAAACACACGCGAGGAACCTTCCTCGACCATTAAATATGAAAGAAGACGAAATCATTTAGTTTGTTTGTATACGACAACATTTTCTTTCAATTACAGGGAAGCAATAAAATATTGTCCGCAACAGCTGCAAAGTTATTTGCCTACAGGAATATTGAAACAAACACCAACCCATAAAGATAAAAATGAACCAATCGAAATCAGATCGTAGACAAAGGTTCCCAAAAATCGACATTCCAAAATCTGATTAATGGATTGTAATCTGATCAGTACAGATTTTTCGCTGATCTATATTGAACCCATTTAGGTCAAAAAACTGCCAGAGAGTCCGCATTGATGAACTCACAAAAAGATCTGAGTTCGTCAAGCTACAATTTCCATCATTCTAATGGAATTTCGATTTTCCAGGCCCTATAAATTGGATGAGTGATTGCAAGATTCATTTTTTCTTTCAAAATATATGCCCATATTTGATAATCGTTCGGAAAAAGAGAGAAGACGAAGGAGAAGGGGGGGTGTTACATGACATGGCGCACCACGATACAGTAGAGACTTACTTGACTATCGACAAAGACTACAAAAACAAAGCAAAAACGAATTGCAAATCTGATCCCGTAACCATTAAATCACACCCAATCCAGACAGTAAATAACAGTTACAAGTGACATCAAGCACGAAAATACAAATTGGACAAACTTCTAGCCGCGTGCGAGAAAGTGGGAGAGAACAGAGAGCAGAGGATTGAACCTGTAGTTGAGTAGAGAAGCTTGACACGGCTAGGCAATTAGACCTCTCTGCAGGAAACAAGCGCAGACAGCACAGGGAAGAGGAGAGGACGAGACAATGGGCCTTCTATTCTCTGGTTTAAGTAGCATCTGTTGCAAGTCGAGTTTCCACATGAGCCGTCCGATTATTTTAAATATTCATCAACCATTTTTCCTGAAACATTCTTCTATCAGCGGCGGTTTGGCCTGAGGATGGGGCCTGATAGGTCTATTTGGTTTCTTTTATTTTTTTTAATTTTTTTTAATACTTTTAATTTTTTTTTAAATATTTATTATATTATTAAAAAATATTTCTTTAATCACTAGTAAAAAAATATCAGGACCCATCCTCGATACCCATCCCCAATGACTTTAGCTTTTTCCTATCCTATTTAGCTCGAATTAATTTTTCTCTCCAAAATTTGATGCTATGAATTATGAGTAATGTTACTTATTAATATCGTGTTTCGTACACCTGGGTTAAGCTCCAACAACCTGGGTTGAGATCTTTCTACATGCAATATAGAGATGAAGGTGGGCTCGATGGTGGTCCAGGGAGCTTCCGATGCCAAAGTCAGTATTTCGTGTGGGAGAATTCTAGAAGAATAACATAGTTCAGAGATTTCTTCGTACCTAAAAAATGGCTTTTATATAAGGTTTCAGAGGACATTCTCTACCATGTGTAAGGGGCCAGCCTCACGCCCACAGTTGCTCCAGGCATGGCCTTTAATGCGGCGTGGCATTTGAGTTGGCGCCATTAATATGGCATGGTTCCCTGGGTGGCGTCTCGATAGTAGGTAATCGTTGCAGTCACTTCTCATTCCCATCGTCAAAGAATGGTGGGTTGTCCATGTTCTCTGTTCACTTGCCGGCGTAGATCTTTTTTTAGGTTTCACAGGTAGGCATCAAGGTCAGCACGTCCCATTTGTCCCCCCTGATTGGTTTCCCATGCGATGCATCCTCTTTCTGCTAACACAGTTTATGGGTCAAGCTCTTTTGGTGATTCCTAGGCTGTAGGAGAGTGAGATCTAGGTTAAGATAGGCTTCAATGTCTCGCCCAGGCCCAACCCAGTGGGCTAGGAGGGGAATATCCCTTCCAGTTACCCCGTCAATTCTTACAGGACTTGTTATGTGGGAATTCCCTTATTTTCGAGTACGTTTTGGTAGTACGTCTTTGACAGATTGATGTGCACTTGAGTATGCCTGTTTGTCTTCCCTCATCTTGGTAATGACTGGCGGTTCCCCTCCTGCGTTGCTTCGTGCACTGCATATCACTAGATCTACACCCGGCCACTCTCCTTCTCGCAGTGCATGTCAGCTCGTTGTCTGGGGAATTTCAATCAATGCGAGCATCTATTTAAACTCAGCCCCTTTCCCATTCTCAATCCATTTTCTTTTACTCTCTTTTGGAGCCTTCGAATATGTCTTCTTGCGCTCCTACTTTCTCGCTTCCTTCTCCTCTCTATTTGCTTCATAGCCTACTTCTATTACTTACTTCCATGCCACCCAAGAATACTACTCGCATGCTCCACAGGGCTCAAGCTCTGCCCGCCCATCTAAGTCCTTCAAGACTCTTGGGTGAATGGACCCTCTAGAGGTTCACACCGAGTCCTAACATTTCGATGGGTTCAACTGGAGGTCGGAGGCTTCTCCGACGATTTTGAGGCCATTGAAGACCTCTTTTGGAGTCCCAGACTTCTTTATTTTCAAGGTTCCTAAGGCCCATGAAGGGGTCGTAGACTTTAAGGGTTACGCCACAAAAGTGGCGTTGTACCATGGTATGTTTACTAGCAAATTGCAGCTTCCTTTTTGCAGGCCGGTTCGTGATGTGTTGGACTACCTCCATTGGGCTCCTGCACAGCTCCACCCCAACGCATGGAGGATTTTGGTGTATTGTTGCATTGTCTTGCGCCGGGCACTGGAGGTAGTCGACCCAAAGCACCCAGACCTTACTACCTGGGAGTTCCTTCTAACCCACAACCTCTTGAAGCAGAAAGGGAACACTCGCAGTTTCTCGCTTGGAGCAGTGGTACTCCCAGAACAAAGATTGGAACTGGCAGTTCTTCTTTTTTTCTGGCAAGGAGTGGGAGTTCCTAGCCAGACAGACTACTCGGCAAGAGTTCCTCTTACGTATTATCTGTGGGGTCATACCACCAAGGAGGAGGAGAGTCAGTTGGAGATTTTCCAAGCCTAAGTGAAGCCGCACTAGGAGGACGTTTATTCTGAGGCCCTGTTGGAGGAGGGTAGTGTGAGGCGATACCTGGCTCCCCCGGCGCACACTCGCTTTGATGACCATCACATCCCCATACGATCCACTGCCCGCCAGGATTGCAATAGGCCATCGAGCTGCCATTGGAGGGGAAAAGGAAGAGACCTCGAGCTAAAGAGTCTAGGGACAGCAACTTTGACTCTGCTCCACCACCCCTTCCTGGACAATCCTCCATTCCTGTGATTGTTCATCTGCCGAAACCATCTTCAGCCATTTTGGGGGTTGCGACGCCCATCCCGCCGCCCTTTGCTTCCAAGACCACAAGGCTTGCCACCCCGCTGATTAAGACGGGTGCTGCGGGCGCATCCCAAGGAGTCTGTGTCACGTCCGAGATGGGTGAAGTTCCCCATCCCGCAATCCCCCCACTGGTGTCTCAAGCAATCTCTTCTCCTACCCCGTCGTGCAATACAGGGAGGACTGTGGCTCTCACCCTGGCTGAGGAAGAGCTTAGGCTACATTTCTATAGGGCTCTCTTGGAGCCCGCCCCCAAGGAGTCCAAGATTGTTGTTCCATCGCCTAAAGTTAACATAAGGATGATTCCCTCTCCGAAGTTCGACAAGCATGTTGCAGAGGGTAAGGGGTTTCCAGTTGCCAGAGAGCATGTGCAGGCAGGTGAGGGTGAGTATGCCTTCAATCTCGGCGAGGATAGGGTCTCTATCCTTAAGTCCCCATTCAATTGTTCTCCCAAGCATGAAGTAACTTCGTCGAAAGCACCTGTGGAGGTGGTCCCAGAGGTTGGCAAGGTTTTCATGGTCATGCCTGAAACTGGGGTCGTGACGGCGTCAGTGAAGGCCAATGAGGTCTTTGTGATCCCGACAAAGACTAAGACCGCGATGGCATCAGGTAAGGCCAATGAGGTCTCAGCAATCCTACCCTAGATTGAGCCCTAATGGTGTCAGTGGTGGCAGCAATGGAGGTCCCAATGGCTTAGTCTGGGTTCGAGAGAGCCCGGGTCAAGTCCATCCAGGGAATGGTGGACAAACTTAAGGCCTTCTTCTACAAGGTAAGTTTTGGCATACCCTTTTCTCTCTTCTATCTCATTTCCTGGTCGTTGACTTGGCTTGTGTCTTTGTCAGGGGTGGAGCAGTTGGCGACCCTTATTGTGGACGACCAGAGGGCTTTGGAGGAGGCAATCGAGGCACTCCACTCCCAGTTTGACCTGGTCAGGTAGCTTAGCAAGGAGAAAGAGGAGCTAAAGGAGACCCTCACCAAGATGGACTTTAACAGTTGGCAAAGAAAGAAAAGGATCGCTTGGCTTCGTCGCCACAAGGCCCAGCTGAAATCCAACCTTGCCAGCATCGGCTCAAGGTCATGCTCTGGGGGTAAGCACGGGACAACCTGCAGAAATTGTTAGATCGTCAAGCAGAGGAGTTCAAGGAGCTGAATGAGGCATCCATGGAGCTTCACGAGAAGAACTCAAAGCTGAAGAAGCAGCATGACTCCGACACCCGATCGTACAACTAGCTCAATGACAACTACATGTCCCTCACGAACTCCTTCATGAGAAGGATGTCCCAGCTTGGGTCCAAGACCAAAAAGGTGAAGGACCTAGAAGTAGAGGTTGCCTTGGCGTAGGCCACGATGCTTGAAAAGAAAAAGTGAGATGAGGAGTTGAAGGCTAAGCTAGCCACAGCAGAGCCTCGATTGGCTGCCTATGACATCTTCATTGATGACCTAAGGTTTAATGCTGGACCTGCCTCTTGACTCTTCATGGGAAGGTAAGTTGTCAAGCAGCCAAAGGCTAGACCCATGCTCCACCGTGAGAGAAGTCAGGCAGCCTAAAGATTGCAACCGCCTCTTTTAGCCTCACTGAGAGGTAAGTAGTCGGGCAGCCAGGGGGATGGACCCACGCTTCGCAGTGAGGGAGGTTGGGTAGTCTCAAGTTGGACCCACCTAATTAGTCTCCACGAGAAGGTAAGTTGTCGGGCAGCCAAGAGCTGGACCCACGCTCTGCCATGAGAGAGGTCGGGTAGCCTGGAGACTTGACCCACCTCTTTGAGCCTCACAGGGAGGTAAGCAATCGGGTAGCCAAGGGACTGGACCCACACTTCGCCGTGAGGGAGGTTGGGTAGTCTGAGGCTAGACTTGCCCTACTGTCTCTCCACGAGAAGGTAAGTTGTTGGGCAGCCACCGGGCTAAACCCGAGCTTCACCGTGAGAGAGGCCAGGTAGTTTGAGGTTAGACTTACCTGCTGCCTCTCCACGGAACGGTAAGTTGTTGGCAGCCAAGGGCTGGCCCCGTGCTCCTCAGTGAGAAGGTCAAGTTGCCTGGAGACTAAAACTGCCGCTTTGTGCCTCAGGGGAAGGTAATTAGTTGGGCAGCCAAGGGCTGGACCCGTGCTCCGCATTGAGGGAGGTCAAGCAGTCTGAGGCTAGATCCACCTTTTGACTCTCCACTGGAAGATAAGTTGTCAGGCAGCCAAGGGCTGGACCCTCGCTTCGCCATGAGAGAGGTAAGTAGTCAGGCAATCAGGGGGCTGGACCTAAGCTTTGCTGTGAGGAAGGTGGGGCAATCTGAGGTTGGACACACTTGTTGACTCTCCATGGGACTGTAAGTTGTCGAGCAGCCAAGGTTTGGACCTGCGCTCCACCCATCAGAGAGGTCGAGCAGCCTAGAGCTGCACCTGCCTCTGTAAGCCTCACGATGAGGTAAGTTGTCGAGTAGCAAAGGGAATGGACCCGCGCTTCACTGTGTGGGAGGTCGGAAAGTCTAAGGTTGGACCCGCCTCTTAACTCTCCACGGGAAAGTAAGTTGGCAGGCAGCCAAAGACTGGACCTACACTCTACAATGAGAGAGCTCAGGTAGCTTGGAGACTGAACCGGCCTCTATGAGCCTCACGTGGAGATAAGTAGTCAGGCAGTCAGGGGGCTGGACCTACATTTCACTGTGAGGGAGGTGGGGCAGTCTGAGGTTGGACACGCTTGTTGACTCTAAAAGGGAAGGTAAGTTGTCGGGAAACCAAGGGCTGGAGACTACACCTGCCTCTTGCAGACTTATGGAGAGGTAAGTAGTCAAGCAGCTAGGGGCTAGACCCGTACTTTGCCTTGAGAGAGGTCAGGCAGTATCAAGTTGGACCCTCCTATTAACTCTCTATCGGAAGGTAAGTTGTCAAATAGCCAAGGGCTGGACCCACGCTCCGCCATGAGAGAGGTTAGGCAGTTTGGAGATTGTCAGGGGGCTGGACCCGTGCTTCGCCATTAGGGAGGTCAGGTAGTCTGAGGCTCGACCCACTTATTGACTCTCTATGGGAAGATAAGTTGTCAGGAAGCTAAAGGCGAGACTCGTGCTCCGCCGTAAGAGAGGTCATGCAGCTTAGAGATTAGACCTACCTCTTTAATTCTCCCAGGGTGGTAAGTAGTCAAGCAGCCAAGGGGCTGGACCCATGCTTCCCCGTTAAGGAGGTCGGGTAGTCTGAGGCTATGGACCACTTACTTACTGACTCTCCACGGGAAGGTAAGTTTTCGAGCAGCCACGAGGCTAAACCCTCACTTTGCCATGAGGGAGGCCGGGAAGTCTGAGGCTTGACCTGCCTGTTAACTCTCCACAGGAAGGTAAGTTGTCAGGTAGCTAAAGGCTAGACCTGCGCTCCGCCATTAGAGAGGTAGGGCTACCTAGGGACTGAACCCGCCTCTTTGAGCTTCACAAGGAGGTAAGTAATCGAGCAGTTGGGGGGCTAGACCCATGCTCCACCTTAAGAGAAGTTGTGTAGCTCGGAGATTGGACCTATCTTTTTTAGTCTTCCGAGGAAGTAAGTAGTCGAGCAGTCAAAGGGTTGGACTTACGCTTCGCCGTGAGAAAGGTTGGGCAATCGAAGGCTCAACCCGCCTATTGACTCTTCACAGCAAGGTAAGTTGTCGGGCAGCCAAAGGCTTATTTGATATTTGCCGTGAGAGTGGTCGGGCAGCTGACCTTTCTCTTTGAGCCTCACAAGGAGGTAAATACTAGCTGGACCCGCGCTTCACTATGAGGAAGGTCAGGAAGTTTGAGGCTAGACCTACCTATGTACTCTACACAGGAAGGTAAGTTGTCGGGCAGGACCCACACTTCGCCATGAGACGGGTCGAGCAGCCTGGAGACTGGACCTGCCTATTTGAGCCTCATGGGAAAGAAAGTAGTTGGGTAGCTAGGGGGTTGGACCCATTCCTCACCGTGAAGGAGGTTAGGCAGTCTGAGGCTAGACCCACCTATTGACTGTCCAAGTGTAGGTAAGTGTCAGGCAACTTGGAGACTGGACCTACATCTTTAAGCCTCACAAGGAGGTAAGTAAACCTGTGAGACAAAACAAAGTTCTAAGAAAAAATATAACTTCATTCATCATCTGTATATATGTTTAAATATTTAACAAAAGAATTTCCGTAGGTGTTCTACATTCCATGGGTGCGGTAGTTCTTTCCCTTGGGCTTCTCGGAGTTGGTAGGAGCTTGAGCTGTTATTGGCGATGATGAGGTATAGACCTTCACATCATGGCCCTAACTTTCCTTCTTCTCGGGTAGTCGTTTTTGTTTGTCTCAGCACTAAGTCGCCAACCTTGAAGGATCTCAGTCTGATTGTCTTGTTGAATTATTGCTTAGTCTTCCTTTTGTTGATCACGGTTCTCATGTAGGCCTCTTGTCTTTTCTCCTCCCACAGGTCAAGCTATTCTTCTAGTCTCTCATCATTACAGTCTCGGTCGAAATGGTGGATCATGTAGGTGGGCAACCCTATTTCGACCGGCACCACTGCCTCATGTTCGTAGGTGAGGGTGAAAGGGGTCTCCCTCGTTGGTTTTAACGGTGATTTGGTAGGCCCACAGCACCTCGAGGAGTTCCTCTGCCCAAGCCCTTATCCTCTATTCAAGCCTCTTCTTCAGTATCGCAAGCAGTGTTTTGTTGGTTGCCTTAACTTGTCCGTTGACCTGTGGGTGTCCCGGGGACAAGTATCGAGACTTGATTACCAAGTCCCTGCACCAGTCACGGTAGTGATTTGAGTCAAACTACCTCCCGTTGTCCGAGATTATGTAGTGAGAGATGCCGAATCGACACACTACTGCCTTCCACAGGAACTGGGTGATGTTGCCAGAGCTTCGGCCTCCACCCATTTGGTGAAATAGTTGAAAGCAATGACTACAAACTTTACACCTCCTTTGCCTGTAAGTAGGGACATACCAAGTCAACTCCCCACAACGTGAAGGGTCATGGTGACATGATCAACATCCACTCCTCCGGTGGATAATGAGGTATTAGGCGTACTCATGTCATGTCTGGCATTTCCAGACAAACTCTTCTACATCTTTGAAAGTGTGTGGCCAGTAGTATCCCGCCCTCACTACCTTTTCTGCCAATGCTTTCCCGCCTGAGTGGTAACCGCACACTCTTTTGTGTATCTCTGCCAAGATATATTGTGCCTCTTCAAGCGAAACACATCTCGGTAGAAGTGTGAAGTAACCCCGCCAATACAAAAATCAGTCCACAAGGGTGAAGTGTGATGCCCTGTTCTTAACCTTCCTTGCTTCCCACTTCTCATCGGGCAGCTCGTTGGCATCCAGGTATCTGATTATCTTCATTGCCCATTTTGGAGCTCCCAGCCTCACCTCTGAGATCTCAACCCTTCCCGTGGGTGCATCTACTATTCTGATCACCATCTACTCCAGCAGAGGGGCATCTTTTTGCCTAGACGCAGCTTGTGCCAACCTGTCAGCCTTCTGGTTCTCCTCTCTAGGCACTTGCTGGATTTGGAAATACCTAAAGTGGCTGCATCTTTCCCCACCAGCATCAAATATTTCTTCAGCTTCTTTCCCTTCGTGGTGAACTCCCCACGTACTTGGTTGATGACTACTTTGAAGTCAGCTTTTACTTCCACTTCTTCGTGCCTAGTGACTCGGCAATTACTAACCCGGCTAGTAGTGCTTAATACTCTGCTTCGTTATTGGCGGTTTTAAACCCCAGTCTGATGGTATAGTTGTGCTTTTCTTCGGTGTCCATAATAATATGCACCCCCACTCTCCCTCTAGCCCAACAAGATGAGCCATCAATGAAGACCTGCCAGGGTTTCAAGGGAGGTGCATCTCGAACCTTTTCTAGGAAGCCGATGAACTCTACGACAAAGTCTGTCAGCACTTACCCTTTCACAGCATTTCTAAGGATGTATTCGATGTTGAATTTGCTCAACTCTATGGCCTAGTTCATTAGCAAGCCTAAGACATCTGGCTTCTACAAGATCTTCTTCAGAGGGGCTTCAGTCAGAACCCTTACATGTGTGCCTCAAAGTATGGTCTGAGCTGGCCAGCAATCATGACCAAACGAAGGAAAGTTGGTCCATGCGGGGGTATCTTGCCTCTGCTCCTAGAGAAGCGCGGCTTATGTAGTATTTCGGCTTCTAGGAGCCCATTAAATCCCATACCAAAGTCGTAGAGACTGTGTATGGGGAAACACACAATACAGGTTCAAGGTTTCTCCTGGTTCAGCCTGATTGAGCAATGGTGGGCTAGTGAGGTACTGCTTGAGGGTCTCAAACCGATTGAAGGCCGCCACCAAGTCGTCGAGTCTCTATACTTAGTTAATGTTCCAAGGTGGGGTCATGTTGAGTATGACCTCCACCTTCTCCAAGTTGGCCTCTATTTCTCACTCAAAAACCATGAAGCCCAGAAACTTCCCAGACTCTATGTCGAATGCACACTTTTTCTGCTTAACCTTCATTTGGTAACGCCATAGCACTGTGAAGGCCTAACGCAGGTCAAATAAGTGTTATTCAGGGGTTCTGCTCTTAATGAGCGGGTCGTCCACATAGACCTCCATGTTTCACCTTATATGTTCCTTGAACATGAGGTTGACCAACCACTGATAAATGCCCCAGCATCTTTCAGGCCGAAAAGCATGTTTGTGTAGTAGTATAACCCTTATCCATAATGAAAGACATTTTCTCCTCCACCTCATGGTTCATGTGGATTTGGTTGTACCCTGAGTAAGTGTCCATGAAGCTTAGCATTCGGTGGCCTGCGGTGGAGTCTACTATTAAGTCGATCCTGGGAAGAGGGAAGTTGTCTTTTGGGCACATTTTGTTCAGATCTATGAAGTCAAAGCACATTCTCCATTTGACGTTGGCCTTCTTCACCAGTACAACATTGGATAGCCAGTTTGGGTAACGTGTGTGACGCCTCAGCCGGATTGGACGGTGACTGAAGCGTCAAGACATATAACTCAAGGCTACATACCCTCATACATGATAGTTAAGATGTGATGCACCTATTGTAATTCTAGTAGTATGCAATAAATCGCAGCGAAAATTCGTGTAAATCTAAGATAGATTTTGAGCAATTTTGCAAACTATCATGGTACCATAAAAACTAAATATCTTAAAAATATTTCATTGTTTGAGCATCCCAAAATACAAAAGGGTTCAAAAGATAACAGCCCAAACCATTCCCTCTTTTAACTACAAATTTTAGGATCCATCTCAAAATCCTACAAGGCCTTCTCTACTTTGCCTTGTCCTTGTTGATTATCTTCCTCAACTCCTCAAGAGTTATAGCACTTCGGTTATGAATTGATCAGCGGCTTCTAGCCTCTCCACTAAGTATGGCTCCGTCGAGTGCTCATGGCTCTTCAGAGTCTCCTTGACTATCGGGGGTGCTGGCCTCTTGCGTTTCCCCATATCCGATCTCTTGTCTTATAACAACTTCTAACATTCTGGGTTGGGAAGGGTAAAAAAAACTACCACGGTAGGATTTCAAGAAATCTCAGTAAGTAAACAAACAACATACCACATATAGCATAGGCATATAAAGGCAAATCATGAAATGAATGCATGGACATATACTTGACACAAAACTTAGCTCATGCAATTTGACTTTTCAAAAACATGTAACTTTGATCCTTTGACCTTTCAATAAAACATCTTTTTCATTAGCACATTTACAATTACATATAACATATTGTCAACTCATTGCCTTGTTCACTTCTTGTAAAATGTTATTTGGATACCTCACGGCCCCCCTATGCACTGTTGGTTCCCCATTAGGTACCGCATCACCCAACGGCCCACTTGACCGTGGCGACTATGTCATAGTCCTTACTATAGGTGGCACTCACTAAGGACTATGTCATAGTCCTTACTATGTCATAGTCCATTTCGCCTTCACCGCATATAACACATGTGGCACCCACTAATTTTAGGTGCTACCCCGCTTTGGTATTCTTTCCACAAGGATCGATTCGAGGCCCGATGACGGTACTTCGACCACCCAGGGGCTACCACTCCAATTTATGCACTCCAAAGTGGACAGTAAAGTTTCACCAAAATATTCCCCCGTCCTAGTATTTGGGATCATGATAAAATATATACATACTCTTTTGTTTGAAAACAATACACAACCCAAATTTATGTGACATGAAACTTGTGACACTTCTCTTTTAATGTATCATGTGGACATGTAAATGCTAAGAATCATATAACCATGTGATACAACATTCAACATTTCATGTTACAGCTTGAAAATATTAGAATATTCGAATACTCAGTTCACAAACATAGGCAATAGCATTCAAGACATACCAAAATAAAAGAGCAATATCTTAAACCTGAATACATATCATGGCCAAATCATTTGAGGCTTACACAAACATATTATAACAAGCAACTCAAGCTAACATCTCTTAGCATACCCAAAGCATCATGAACAAGTAAACATAGCAAGAATATCATGCAAATCTGATTACAAGGCATCACATAGCAAGAGATTATAATCAATCAATTAGTTCACATAATTACACAATGAGAATGCAAAGTTTACACAACATATACAAATATTATCCAAAGTAGGTTGAGAGTCTACTTACAAAAATTCAAAGTAGCAAAACATGATCAAGCAAGCTGTAAAAGGTGTTTCTTCAAAATTTTATAAACAAGAAGACGTAACCTAAATCCAACGTGGGTAGTCGTGCTAGGGCTTCGTTTTGCTCATGGTGGCACTCCAAGCGTTTGGCTTAGAGATCCTTGCTTAAGGGTGGCCATGTTTTTCCCCTTGACCTCGGCAAGGTCTTAGGCGTGTGTATGAGTGCATGGTGAGGTGTGTGTTGTGCAAGGTGGCTGAGATTCCTGAGAAACGAGATGGGAATCTCTTTTCCTAGTTTTGGCTTCCCCTCTTGGGAATACCCTAGTTTTCCCTCAAGAAATTCTCTTAAAAGAAAGGTTGAACACTTGGGTGTGATGGTGGTGGTCTTTCTTGGATCCGAAACCCTAGTGACCCCATCACCCTTGTATGTGTGTGTGACTTGTAAGTCGTAAGGGTTAGAATGGTACCATGCGACATGTTCCGTGAGAACGTGGTTATCACCTTCTTCCTTACTTGTGACTAAGAAGAGAGAGTGAGAAATGGTGTTTGTTTGGAGAGAAAATGGAGAGAAAGTGGATTTGGGTGTGTGGGAGGTGAAGAGATTGAAAAACATGAACAATTGGCATCCAAAAGGCCTTCTAACCGTCTACCTCTATCCTTTTATATGCCCATTAGTTTCCTCTCACACTTCACCTTGGAAATTGATGAAATTCAAGCATGGCCGCCAAGTGGCATGCCCTCATCATTTGGCCGAATCCCCTCTTCATCTTCCCATATCTTTGTTTTCCTTGGGACCTCAAAGGTCTCTTGGCAAGTGGCATGTTGGGTTCCAAAAACTGAAACCCTAATGCCTCTTCGAGTCCCTCTTCTATGTCCAAGTTCAATGAACCTTTGGGGCATAAGGGTCTTTTCACTAAACCCTAATCATCCTTGGGACAGTGGGCATATGCATGCTTGCCACTTGGCAAGGGCTTGTGCATGTATGCTGGTTGGCTGCCAATCTTAATTTCTCACAAGAATTTTCCTCTTCTCTATATATTTGGGGTGGCGTGTAGTGGACATTTCCTAGGCATCCTTCCTTCTTCCCCATGAACATCCTTCTAGAAATCCTAAGTAAGTGACATGTGGCATGTGTGAGGGAGAGTGGGGTAGTGGCCAAAACCTAGGGACTAGGGTTTTATTTTATCTCATGCGTCTCTTCTAATTTTCATCATGTCCATCTTCTAGAAAGTCCTTTGCATGAATGATACTTGGCAAAAAGGTGGTTGGAACCTCCTAGGTAGGCGTGAACCCCTCTTTGTCCAAAACCCTAATCTCTTGGTGGAATGTACCTTAGTCTCTTGAGCTCCCCCATGCGCCACTTTTCCATAAAATTCTTCTTGGAACTCACATGGCTTTGACAAGTGGGATGAAAAACGTGGGTGGTTGGTGAGTGGGTGTAGTGGCCAAGTGATCCTTATCTTCCCTAGGCTCCCCATGATTGCTTTCTTCTAGAAAATCCTCCTACCATTCTTCATGTATGAAAAGTATCAAAATCTGGTGCTCATTTGTCATGGTTGGCGTGTTTGGGTATTTAGGTTACCAAAACCCTAAGTCTCTTACCCCTTCTTCCCACAATCTTGTCTAGATTCATTAGGCCTTGAATGTGTGACAAGTGGCCTAAGGGTTTGGTGTGTTGGGTGTGTGCCCTTTGTTCCCCTAGGGTTTTAGGCTTTAGCACAAGAGGACTGGCTGAAATCGAAAAATAAGCCTCTCTTATGGGCTTAGATGCCCAAACATACCAAAGTAAATAATTAACTAATAAAAACTCAAAGTTTTTTAAGGACTCTAAACCTTCTACACGACCCAACTTAGGCATAACATGACGACTTAAGAAAGGCCAGGACTTGGCTAAGTCCGGGTTGTCACGGTGTGCCTCTTATATGACCCTGTCGATAAGAGGCGGTCGACTTCTTCTATAATGGCAATGCATTTCTCGGCACTATAACTTCGGCGCTTATGCCTGACCTTCTTGGCCTTGGGGTCCACGCATAGGTGGTGTTGGATTATGTCTAGATCAATCCCAGGCATGTCCTCATGGCCTAGGCAAACACATCTCGGTGCTCTGTGAAAAGCTGTTTCATAGCTTGCAGCATGTCAGGTCCCATTCTGTTGCCGATTTTGACCATGGCCTCGAGGCGACTTGGGTTTAAGGAAGCCAACTCAAGTGGCTCATTTGGCTCCACTTGTCAAAAGGTTTAGTCATTCCTGACCTCTTCTTCTCTTGTGGCGAGCTCGAGGGGAGGTGGCAATATGTTGTCACCGCCCAGGACTTCTACCACATGGACCTCCCCCTTCACCGGCTTTAGCTTCTACACATAGCAGTCACGTGCTAACACCTGCTAGCCTCGAACTTCCCCCACTCCCATGGCTGCTGGGAAATTTATTTTTAGATGGTAAGTTGAAGTTACCGCCTTCAAGCTATTGAGGGTGGGCCACCCAATATAGCGTTTTATGATGAGAAGGCATTCACCACTATGAAGTCAACCATTGTGGAGGCCGTGTGAGGGGCCTTACTGGCCAAGACTGAAAGGGTGTTGGTTCCCACTAGCTTATGTCACCTCAAAACCCTTTTAGTGGTATGTGTGCTTGCCGCAAGCAGGCAGGATCAATCCTCATCCAAGTGATGGCATCCTAGAAGAGAATGTCTACGAAACTGCCATTATCGATGAGGATCCTCCTGGTTGTGAAGTTATCCACTAGCATGGTCACTACCAGGGCATCACCATGGGGGTAGAGGACCCCTTCTTCGCCAGCTTCCCCGTAAGAGATAACCAGTGTGGTCGCGCTTCTTCTTTGTTTGGCCAGGCGGTGATTGGCTGAGTATACTTCCTTGTACCGCGCCTTCCTAGCATGTGCTTTCCTACTGGAAAAGGTCGGGCCCCCATCGACAAACCCCTCTGTAATGGTTATGATCTCACCTAGGGGGCCGCCTTCGCAGGGCTGTGTCCGGGGGCGTTTGTGTGGAGGCTCTAGCTCCTCCCACTGCCTCATCAGGCTTTCGCTCCTTCTAAGCCTATTGAACCTTCCTCAACTCCATTCCCGCTCCCTTCTTTAATCAATTTGGTGCTGAATGGATGGTACTCAAACACTCCCCAACCTGCTCTGACTATTGACATCAAAGTGCCTAATATATTCTTGCATATATTTTTCTCAATAGTATAGTATATAGTATGTTACTGTAGTATAGTATAGTATAGTATAGTATTGTATTATATAATATAGTATACTACACTAAATTGTTAGTTAAGCTGTTCTATGCACAAATGTTAAGTAATTAAAAAACAAACTTGAATTTAAAAGACTTGTGGTATTTAGTTATTAATATAATATATCTTTTTATTAATTTATATTTTAATATAAAAAATCATGAATCACTAAATACATAATGTATTTTATATTCACAAATCTGATTATATTAAATTTATTCTATGCACAAGTTGTTCAAACATATTATACTCATGTTCGAACATGAATTGTTTGTTTGAACCTTTAAAATCACACTTTTTTCCATTCTAATTTGCAAAGAATTAAGTCAAACTTATTATACACATGTTTGATGTTTGAACATACCTAAGTCCTTGATAGAAATATGAATCCACCATTCGAATGGACATATATTGTCTGAATAGAAATATAAATCCTCTTTAAACTGTTCAAATGTACAAAAATACCCTTCAAACGAAACCAATTCGAGACAAATATATAACCCAGAAGCATTAAACCGTTTATTACTTCAATCTTCTCGTTCGAAACCACCATTCACCGTTCACCACCAATCTTCGCCGAAAACTAACCTAAGGTTGCCATTTAACAGGCAACAATCATCATCCCTTCATTCTACGTAGTAGATAGGCTTGAAAATGTTGGTTATGTGTTGAAAATGGGGTTTGAAATTTCGTAGGCCATTTAACCCATTTGTTGTGTTTTTTTACGGCCACACACAATGTTTGGCCGTACAAATGATGGAGTGAGCTTTGAGCTCCCTTCTTGTAAAGTTTTTCAGATCAAACCTAACGATTCTTGAAAAATCATTGGTGGGTTATTTGCTTCTTAGTTGACTGACCCATGGATGTTCATGGTTGAGGTTTTCTCATTCGAATGGCTTTTACACTATTCAAATGCTTTTTTCCAAACAACACATATCAGACAGTTCAAACGTGACACACTCCATTCGAACTATCTGAGGTTTGTACGTTTGAGGCTTCACAGCTGTTCGAATGTCCAAAGAGCCATTCTTAGTGTTCAAACATGTGACCACCCATTCGAATGCTTTGAAGTCTATGTGTTGGAACAGATATCAATCTCTTTGAACGGTTTCTACCAAATAGAAATTGTTTCAATTCGAACTTGGCACAACTAGTTCGAACGCTGTGACATTTGTTAGTTGGAACAGTTTAAACTATGTTCAGACTGGCAAACAGTTATGAGATCAATTCGAACATATGACCACCAGTCCGAACTATCTGAGGTTTGTTTGTTAGAACAGATTTCAATATGTTCAAATGGTCTTTGCCAAACAACAATTCTTTCAATTCGAATGTAAAACACTCGGTCAAAAGGCAAGAATTAACCCATCATTAGATGACTATTCGAACATAAATATAACCTATTCGAACGTTAAGTTAATGTTCGAACCCATATTAGGCACCGTTCGAATTGTTTTGCTTAGTTCGAACAGATAAAATAATAGTTTGAACTGTATCTCCTACCCATGGAAACTGCCCATAGGATGATGCTCCTCAAACTATATATTGACCTGTTCGAATGGACTCATCCTATTCGAATGTTATCCCTTTCTATTTGAATAAGTTAAATTTATGTACGAACAATATTTGTTTCTATTCAAAAGCAACTCAACATAACATAATTACATTGTTTAATTATTGGATCTATTTATAAATGATTATTGTTTTTTTCTAAACACTGAATTCATGGAATATGTTGGAAGAAAGCGTGGAAGGGAGGGAAAACCTAGCAACGGGGCTAGTAATACTAGAAGGACCAGTTTGGTTGAGCAAGAGATCATATTAGATGACTTTCGCGATTTTGTTTGGGAGGGAATGAGTTTGTCATCCATCATCCATGATGGAGGATGGGGTCCGATTTGTGTGCATATGAGGGTGGCCTATCTAGATATGATCGGTGAGTTCTATCAGGTGCGCTATATCAAAGATGGGGGCTGATGACGACTCATTTACTTTTTCTATTTGGGGAGTCAGTATTACGTTCTCAGTAGACAGTATTGCTGAGTTTCTCAGCATCCCCCATGAGATAGGTGCATACCCTTCATTGCCATTAGCTATAAGGACAAACGGTGGTGATGGTATCGAGGATGACGCTCCAGCATATGATAGTCTAGCAGACGATGAGGTTTGTCAGTTGATGCTGAATGATTCGGCTTCTCCATATAATGGCAGCAAGGCCATCAAACTAGTAGATTGTAGAGCCTTCTTTAGCATGTTAAATTTGATTGTCTCACAAGATATCGATCCAAGAAAGCACTTGTAAATGTAATTTATGTTTGGCTAGGATTAAGATGAGGCTGTATTTAAATTAGAATTATGTATGAATGTAAGTTTAAATATGACTCTAGGAGTGCATCCAATAAAGATAAGTATTTGAATAGAAGTTATCCGATTAAGATAAGTGTTTGAATTGTGACTCTTATCAAATCTTGTTTCTATTATAAGATAAGAGTCTACAAGAGTCCTATGTATGTGTCAAGTCTAAGAGTCAATTGAAGAGATAAAGATGCAAGCTTTATTGAAGAAACTGAAGCTGATTTGAACTCGATGTAATATAGAAGAAGTGATCCAATCCAAGATGTTCGCAAATAGTTAGCAACGTATCTAACTGAGATTATGGATAAACCTATCAGTATAATCCTTCTCCAAATCAATGAAAGCATTGCCTATTTATAGAGGAGTCGGCTGAGGGTTTTAAACACTTGAACATCACATATTCACAAGTATTGAAAGTTTGAAGATCTGGGTAGAACTTCAAGAGATCATGCAAGAGAAAATTCTTGAGAGAATGATTTTCCAAAAAGCTCAATCTTTGGGATTGAGTGAGAGCATACTCCAAGGGGGAATTGTCATGTTCGAGGTCAACCACTGGAGGTTCCAGTAGGAAAGACAAAAATTGGAGAGTGTCAGAGGTTCTGGCTACCTATTGGGGTAGAAGACAAGCGGATCGTGTGTCTTGGATAAACGTGTCTAGTTACAAAGATTTTGTAAACATTTTACTTGTAATACTCTTTATCGATAAAATTGATTTTCCTAGGTTTGGTTGCCCCGTAGAGGTTTACCTTTGAGGAGTTCTTCAAAAGGTTTCCCTTCGTAACTAAATTATTGTGTTAATGCTCTTAATATTTTATATTAATTACTAATTCGTGCTAATAGCTTTTGTTTAGCATTAACGTGCATAAATAGGGATACTTGGGTAATTTCAATACTAAACATATGAACCGACACTATATCGCATGTTTTGCAAATGTGAAAATTGATGAAAAATGAACCATTTTGATTTTTCTTATAAGTCCACCAAATTCTTATAGACCAAGATTCAGTATTATTTATTTTTGTGAGCAAAACAGAAAGATACAATACCAAAATGCAATATTAATTGGAACCAAACGGAACTGATTTTTTTCTTAAAGAATAACATGCAATTAATGTGCTTCAGCATTCAACATATATATATATATCAAGGTAAAAAAAAAAAATTAATTTAGAGATGACAAGAACTTTTTAAAACTGAAGCATTTGTGACACCAAGAAGCTAACTACAAGCTGTGCCACCTTTTGTGATGTGTCAATAATGATGGAAAGCTCTAGTAGTACTCCCAAATGATGGATCTTAAGATTGTTCACGATGAAACTAATTAAAAGGGAATTGCACCTTCTGAAAGTCCTCCAATAACGTCTTTCTTCAAGATTAGTGGAAAGGCCTTACACATGGCTTCACCAGATTGATCAGTTGGTACTACAAAGCATCTTTGGTTCTATCAAATTATTCGATGAACAACATATTGAACTTTTTGGCAATGGGTGATCCATGATTGCTCAGGATCAGAATGGAAGATCCGTCTGCAGATGAGGTCATCGACAAACAAGGAGTGACGGTCGTTGGCAGCTATATTAATCACACTGTCGAGTTTGGTTTGCATGTCTCTAAGTTGGTCTTTGAAAGTTTTTTTGCAACATTAGACTTGCGGCCATCGCCTCGATGGGAGACGTTTGAGTGTGCAAAGATGCATTGTTGGCAATTTGTTTGGCATGCATGTAGGTTTCGCACCAATGATGATTATGTGAGTGTTAATGCTACTAGTACGTATGACGATTGTAAAGATCAGATCGAGCACATGCATGTTGCAACAACTGCTGTTATGTACAAGAAGTTCCCATTTTAGCCTTGACGGTCCTTTGAGCATGCATTATTGTCTCTTGCAAAAACTTCCTTTCGATATGTAAATGCAAGACATTCATCAAGTTGGTTTTGTCACCACTCTGTCAAAGATGGAGATTATAAATGCAAAAGTTTAGTTAGAACTAGGCGACTAAGTTTATAAATTTGGATAGGACTAGGTGACTAGATGGATATAGATTTGTTGTTAAGTTTGTTGGATGAATGTAAAGTATTTTATCTTTATCTATAAACATTTGAATTATGTCAAAAAAGTTATTAGATAATGGTTTGGATAAGTCAAGAGTGTGTATAGCTGAAGTTTGAAAAACTAGGAATTATCCACTTGAAGAAATCTATATCTGCTGAGAAGACTTAGCACTAGGTGTCAACATACACGTCAGCAGAGTTGTTCCCAACAGGTGCTTTCGTCAGTAGAGTCCTAGTGTGCCTCAAATTCCTAACAGACTCAATCCGTCAACAGAGTCCTACAGATCAAATACTGATCAAAATATTTATGATAGAGATTTCGACTGGATGATTATCTTTTTTATCATATTTTCCAGATTTTGGAGAGATTGGAGTATGATCCAAGTGTTTGAGTGTGAGAAAATTCTCAAGTCTAGTTCTTTTTCTTCTTTATCTCATTGAGTGCGTGCTTACTCCATATTAGAGTTTGATTGATCGAGTTCAACCATTAGAGTTTCAGGAGAGAAGTCAATAGTTTTAAGATCGCCAGATGTTTTGTCTGCTACTGTGATAGAGGCAAACGGGTTGTTTGTCGGGTCAAGTAAGAGAGTCAATTAACAAAAGTTTTGTAATTGAGAATTACTTGTAACTGATTTTTAAATAATAAAATTGACTTTTCTGGGTTTGGCTGCCCGTAGGGTTTTACCTTTAAAGAATTTTTTAAAGGGTTTTCCTTTGTAATCAAATTTGGTGTAACGCACTTTATTTACTTGATGTATTTAATTGATTATCAAATTATTTCATTTTTAATCGCTAACCAATTTGTTGATTGAATTGTTAGAACATGGTAATACAATATTGGGGTACTTGGGTAATTTCAATTGGCATGAGAGTATGGTTCACTCATCGAGTTTGATATGTGTCCCTCTATAGATCATGTCATCGTTATATGTCCCACCACACTTTGATGGGAAAACTATGCTTATTGGAAAGGTCGTATGAGGGCTTACCAAAAGTCTTTGGATGAATGTGTGTGGTATGCAGTTGAACGAGGATGGACTAAACCCGAGACATCTCTTGATGTTTGGACTAGAGATGAGATCAACAATTGCAACTGGAATAACAAAAGACTTAACACTATCTTCATGGTTGTATCTCCCGATGAATTTAAAAGAATCACAATGTTAGGATTGCGAAATAAGCATGAGATATTTTGGAGGTTATACATGAAGGCACAAGAATTGTAAAAAATTCAAAATTGCAGACGCTAACCTCAAAATTTGAAAAGATTAAAATGCTGGAAGATGAGTTTTAATGATTTTTATACTAAACTTAATGATATTATAAATTCCAGGTTTAATCTCAGTGAGAAGGTAGAGGATTCAATGGTCGTGAGAAAAATTTTCAAGTCCTTGCTTGAAAGATTTTGCCCAAAAGTTACGGTCATTAAGGAAAGCAAGGATTTGGATGCTATTAATGTTGAAGAACTGGTCGGTTCCTTACAAACATATGAGTCATCTCTTCCTCAAACAAGAAAATATAAGTCCATTGCTTTAAAAACTGTGGAAGAAGATCGAGATGATTTTTCTGATAAAGAAAATCTAAACAATGAGTATATAGATCTCATTACAAGGAAATTCAGAAAATTCATGTTTAACAAAAGGGCAAATGGGAAGCAAAAGAGAGGTAAGGAATTTTTTGCTAAGGAAAATGATTCTGAAAAATGGAATAAAGAGAAATCTAAGAAAAATGATAAGGTTAAGTGCCATGAATGCTAATGTTATGGTCACATAAGGATTGAATGTCCAAACTTTAAAAAGAACAAAGGAAAAGCACTTATGCCACGCTGAGTGACAACTCATACTGATCAGAATATTTATGATGGAGATTTCGACTGGATGATTATCTTTTTTATCATATTTCCAGAACTTGGAGAGATTGGAGTATGATCCAAGTGTTTGAGTGTAAGAAAATTCTCTTGAGAATTTTTTGTTATTTTTCCTCTTTCTCTCATGGAGTGCGTGCTTACTCCATGTTAGAGTTTGATTGATTGAGTTCAGCCACTGGAGTTTTAGGAGAGAAGTCAATCATTTGAAAATTGCCAGAGGTTTTAGCTACTACTGGGATATAGGCAAACAGGTCGTTTGTTGGGTCAAGTAAGAAAGTTAATTAGCAAAAGTTTTGTAATTAAGAATTACTTGTAACTGATTTTCAAATAATAAAATTGATTTTTCTGGGTTTGGTTATCCCATAGGATTTTACTTTTAAAGAGTTCTTTAAATGATTTTCTTTCATAACCAAATTTAGTGTAATGCACTTTATTTACTTTATGTATTTGATTGATTATTAAATTATTTCATTATTGATCACTAGCTAATTTATTGATTGAATTAATAGGATTTGGTAATACAATACAGAAGNTGAGTTCAGCCACTGGAGTTTTAGGAGAGAAGTCAATCATTTGAAAATTGCCAGAGGTTTTAGCTACTACTGGGATATAGGCAAACAGGTCGTTTGTTGGGTCAAGTAAGAAAGTTAATTAGCAAAAGTTTTGTAATTAAGAATTACTTGTAACTGATTTTCAACTAATAAAATTGATTTTTCTGGGTTTGGTTATCCCATAGGATTTTACTTTTAAAGAGTTCTTTAAATGATTTTCTTTCATAACCAAATTTAGTGTAATGCACTTTATTTACTTTATGTATTTGATTGATTATTAAATTATTTCATTATTGATCACTAGCTAATTTATTGATTGAATTAATAGGATTTGGTAATACAATACAGAATTACTTGGATAATTTCATGATATAAATTGGCAAGGTTAGTTGCTCGAGTCTTTATGATCATATGATTTTCTCACTAGATCTTTTATGATGATCTGTCTTCTAAAAC
>QEOT01000317.1:407166-451169 GCA_003123785.1 Pterocarya stenoptera
AAAAAAAAAAAAAAAACAAAGCTAAAAAAGATTTTAAAAAAGAATTAATCTTTGCATCAGCCTACACACCACACACTATAACTTTTTTTATTTTTATTTTATTTGTTTCTCTTATTAAATGTGTATTATATGGATGATGAATAAAAAAATATAAATGTTTCAAGAAGACTAGAATAAAAAAAATTAAAAAAAAATTAAAAAGAAATAAAAAACAGTTTGGTGTGTGGTGTGTAGGCTGATGCATAGCAATGCTATTTAAAAAATGAACCAATAAATTGCTCTGAATGGTCTTTGGGCCCAAAGCCCAAGAGGAGAGCCATCAAGCTCCAAAGAATCGCTTCTACTCACTACCAATTTGTTACTCATCATCGTTATATACTATACATCACACTTATTTTGATTTATTTTTTATTTTTTTAATTTTATTCTTTTTAAACTAATTGAATTCTTTTACTCCACATCTATACACCACATATTTAGTACTCTCTTCCCCCAAATTCTTACTCAAATCTTGAGCTCTTACTATATATCCAGACACTTTCATTTTTATGATTAACAAAATTAAGCTTTTTATATCAAGAAAAAAATTTCTCACCGGTAACTATTTACCACCTCACACATCACACTATATGAAAAACACCCCCCACTTTATGAAAAACATTTCCACATCCTATTAAAAATATATAGGCGTGGAATGTATGAATGAATAGTAATTGATGTATAACATTCCTCTTATACCAATTCAATCCCTAAGCCTTGGACAATAGTTTGAATTCAGATATGAGTTGAAATGATTTATAAATAATAGTGAGATTTGTGCGTTGAAATTTTTAAATATTAATAAGATGAGTTGAGATAAATTGAAATAGTTTTTGAATTAAAACGGGGCGGCCCCATTACTTCTCTGTCTCTTTCCTTTATCTTGGAGACCACTTCTTTGTCTATATTTTAAAGAAAGCCTAATGTCGATACATTTTGTGAAACCAAGCCTAAAGCCCAGCCCATCAATCCAAGAATTCAGTCTCGTTTGTTTTTACGTATGAAATTAATTGAGATAAAAGTTGAATAAAATATTATTATAATATACTTTTTAACATTTTTATTTTAAAATTTAAAAAAATTGAATTATTTATTTTATTTTGTGTAAAAGTTTAAAGAAGTTGTAATGATTAAAATCGCATTTGAAATATGGATAATTCTAATTTAGTCTAATTTTAAGTTGAATTTAACATCTAAATACTCAACTCTCAAATCTCTAAACTCATTTCAACAAATTTATTTATATATAAGACATATAATCTTTTTTAACTCAACACCTCTTTACACGTAAAACTCATTAATTTTTCAATCTTTTATAAATACATTTAAATTTATTTTTATGATCGGCCTTCCATGCGTAGACGTGGCAATTGCCAAGTTTTTTTATTTTTTATTTTTTTCACCTTCTCCCCGATATTTCTCTCTTTTCCTCTTTTGCGTTTCTTCCTTCTCCCCGCGTCTCCCTCCTCTCTCTAACCTTCTTTGTTTTTTTTTTTTTTCTCTCTCTGTGATTTTGTCCGCCGCCACGCCATCCCAGCCTTGGCCGCGCCGCTTCTCGCCTGTAAGTTCGTATGTCTCTCCTCTGTTTTTTTCTCTTTCCCTCTTACGATTTCTCTCTCAGCCGATCTCACTCTCTCTCTGTGTGCAGCAACCCGTACCACACAGATTCTCTCTCAATCAGAGAGGAACCACCACGGTCGGCGATTTAGGACTACACGTATTTTCAGAGGGTTTCTAGAACCAAATTTTTTCTTAAAAAGATTTATTTTGATGAAATACACGTATTTCTTGTTATAAAACCAGCAGCCCTTGTCGAATGATTCCGGTTCAAAGAAGTCGTGTTCTGAGAAAGCGTAGAACAGAAGGCGGCGCATAACAGTGCAAAACCACACGGCCTGAAAGTCTTTGATTGTGAATGTCAACTTCAGCTTCGTCCTCTCGACGAACATCCCAGGAAATGGTGGGCCTTCTATAAACTCATACCCTCATGTTTTTTGCTCTTGTTTTATTTTGTTTTATTTATTTATTTATTTATTTTTAATTCTTTGTTGATTTTCTTATGTTCTTTGCGCGAAGGAGATGCTCTACAGAGATTTTATAAGGTTTTATTTTCTTGATTGAGATGATTCCTAGTCTAGGGTCTTTTGCTTATTTCCCGTACAAATTGTGGTAGCTTAGTCCCACTGTTTGGATTCCGGATAACTTCGAGAAAATACGAACGGGTTTGAACAGTTCGGTTTTGGTTCTTTAAATGTTTTGGACACTAGCTAACAAAGGCGGCTTCTAGCATGTACCTGGTAGTGAGAAAGCTTTGCTTTTTCCTCTTTTTATTAGTTACTTAAATCTCCCTCCCTTCCTCTTCACATCTCGGTTTTATCAGTAATCAAACGGAGTGGAATTGCATTATCCATTATGTTTTCCGTGTTTCTAACTTACTCCCATTTTCCGTTTTGATTCAATCAAACTTGTCTTCTTCTTTTTTTCCTTCAGCATTTTAATTTGGTTGAGAAATTTTTATAGGTTTTTCTTTTTTACTTGTATTTTTGGTTGGGAAATTGACCTGATCATTAGGTGTAATTAATAAAAATTTGAGAAAAGGCCTTTGTTTTCTAATGCCTTTTCTCAAATTTTCTCAAATCTCTTTTTTAATGGCTTCCTTTCTATGTAACTCTTAAGTTTGTGATATTAATGTGCTTATTGATATCCAAGGGATGGGCTCTTTCAAGGGATCACAAAGTCCATGCAACATTATTTGAATATGTCAAAAAAAGGTTAACTCTCAATGACAAGTAACAAGTACTTTTATATATATATATATATATATAAATTGACTATACTTGTTACTTTTTAGGATTCAAGCAAGATGTATAGTATTAGGAACGTAATTTCATTTTATATTTTAATTACTTACATATTCTCATTGTAAAGTGAAAGATAATATCAATAAAAATAAATAAATAAGAAGTTATTCGAGTTTGAATGAGTCGAGCTGAGATCTATACAACTTGTGTCATTTAATAATTGATCACAATTTTGTTTTGTATTCACAAATGACTCATTTATTAAACAAGTTGAGCCGAGCTCGAGTTGGACCAAGCTGATCTTGAGTGGCTTGTCGAAGTCTTGTTTATATACAACCCTAAATATTGTCGATCGCTCATTTTACTCATCCCTCACTATTTAGATTCATGATTAATTTTAACTAACAGTACAACATGAAGCTTAAATGTTAAATCTGCATCAGGCTGCACCATTGCTAGCAGGACTTGCTATTGCAGCCGCTGCTTATGCTGGTAGGTATAGCATTCAAGCTTGGCAGGCATTCAAGGCAAGACCATCAGTGCCTAGAATGCGCAAATTTTATGATGGTGGTTTCCAGACTACTATGACGAGGAGGGAAGCTGCTCTAATACTTGGAATCAGGTATATGTGACCTTTTTTATGCCAGTTTATCATTTTTAGCATTCTAGTTGCTTGATGTCTTTTGTTGAATTGAGTATTTTTACTGAATACTTGTGTTTGTTGATTTGAATCACAGATGATATACACTTTGCTCTTTAGATTTTCATTTATCCTTTCTACTGCATTTCAATAGTATACAGAGCAACAAAAGGTCCCTCCTTAGTGTGAGAAACTCCTTGATCTGCATCAAGCTGGAATGTGTGCTTATTTAGGATGGTAACTCAGGATAAGCATGGTTTGGGCTTAGTGGTGGTGGTTTTCATTCCTGTCTCTAGTAGATGTGCTTACAAGCCAATTTGAGCTGTACATTTGGCCATCTAATCCAGAGTTTAGTAATGGAAAATGGTTTTCAGGCTCAGATCAAGCTCAGGCAATGTTTGGATTGAAATTTCTTGTCCGTCTTTGACTCTTGAGCTTGTCTCTTCCCAATCTGATTACTCCTTCAAATCAAAGTGGGAGAAATGCATGCTCAAAAAAGTATTGAGAAAAGTGATTAGAATATTAACTGATAACCAGAACGAGATTATCAGACCTTCCTCTGAACTCACAGGGGATTTCCTCTTACTGATTTGAGGTAGTTTGATTCTGAAATGGAGGTTTTCAGGTTGATTAAGTCTTTGCTCTAGTAAGTAGTATTATAATACAAAATAATACAAGGAGAAGAAGCAGCAACATATTCCTGACCCTGGCTTTTACCCCTAATCACCCAACACCACTTTGGCCTTGCCAGCTGTCACACCGGTAATTATTTGGCAAGTTCAGTTCTCAGACCACTTTGATGGATGTTGATTCAGTTTTGAATATTAATGTGAAGACTTGATAAGCTGGTGGGTTTTGTGACATAGACCTGACTTCAAATTACGTTTGAAGGTGCCATGTTCTTTTCAGCCCTCCTCCATATTGAAAAATTGCAACCATTGGTTTTAATGAATTTCTAGATTATAGAATATCTGTTTATGCAAAGTTGTGGTTCTTTCCTTTTCCCATAGGTGTTTCATATGCTTGTTATTATTATTCCTCATTATCTGATAGTATTTCAGGGAAAGAACTCCAGTGGATAAGGTTAAGGAAGCACATAGGAGGGTGATGGTCGCCAATCACCCTGATGCCGGGGGTAGTCATTACCTCGCATCAAAAATTAATGAAGCAAAAGATCTGATGCTGGGAAAGACCAAGGGTGGCAGCTCTGCATTCTGATGGGGCTAATACTTTCCATACATGCAAGGCAAAAGTTTTAGTAAGTTTAAGAGCATGTCACCTCATTTTTTTTCAGTCAGTTGATTCTTTATAACCTCTAGTTGGACAGATTTTGAAAAAGAAAAGTCATACCATTTGTCACGGACTTATGAATCTGGTGACCATGACAGAACTTGATTGAAATTCTGCATGGATGTCCATGAGAGTAGGATGAAAGATTATAATTGGGGTGATAATTATTTAGTCCTCATCTGGTTGTGGATCATGGTGTTGGGACTGCTTTTTGCTTTGGCTAATTTTCTCTCCTATTTTTATACTTCCAGTGTAAACACTAATAGCTCATTATTTGTGAGAATTGGTGGTTGTGATCACGTTGATCAAATGTATGCCAATTTTGTAGCAATGAAGCCTTTTTGGTCTGGGATTGACACATTGATAATTGATTTACCACACAATAAATGGAAATGACCCGTATACAATTCCTGTGGTGCCGAACACAGTATATAATTCAGGGATTCTTTCCTATAGAGTTGGGCTAGGCTGCTAGACTTTCAAATTGAGAAGTGCTAGATCCACAGACGGGTCTAAGATTCTAATGAAAGTAAATATACAAATTGACGTAGTTTGATGGGATATGTACAATTTAGTTTATATAAAAAATGACAATTTGATGCATTAAATCAAATCGTGTTAATTTATAAGTTTATTTTTATTAAATTTATTTGTAAACGAAACATTTTTAGCTGGGAGACATTTGGAACTGATAGGGTGTCACATGTTCTTTTACACCAGCGAATAAGAAGCTGCCACATATGACTTTCAGCAATATTGAGAAAAGACCCACATGTAGCATATCACAACTTTTGTGTTCTCGTGTGCCCGATATCTCGCTCTTCTCTTCTCTCCTCTCGCCACCCAGTCGGCTCCTTTCCTTCTCTCTCTCTCTCTCTCTCTCTCTCAAAATAGTTCCTTTAAAACACTGTACCCCGAATTCATCTTATCTATATGCTCATGATCCCCCTCATCATTATCTTGCAGAAAAGTTGAATCAATTACCACGTTAGGACCCCTAATTATAGTTTGAGTTTTGGTGGATTTAATAGGCTGTTTCTTATGAATTTTGCAAAACACAATATAAGATTTAGTGCTAATGGTCAGTATAAGAATAATAGAAGAATCTTAAAATACAATAGGTTAGAAAAAGGATCACAAAGCTGCTTAAGAAAATAGTTTTCTAATGATAAAATGTAAGGATGAAAAACTTATACATACACCATTTGAGCACCTTTTGCTTGGAGGTGGATCCTTGACTCTTCTATATTCATGCTATCATGTATAATTCAGTTAGTCTTATCACCCTCAGGTCTTCCCATATAAAAAATCAATGCCTTCCTATACCCAACATGCTATTCAAATACGAAATGAGCATATATATGTTAATGTTATGTTTTATGTCAATGGGATGTATGTGTCTTCATGTGGTCCAAAAATTTAATCAATGGGATGTTTATGTTTTCACGTGGTCCAAAAATTTAATCAGGGGAAGAATAGAGAATCAAAAGGGGAGAAGAGAATCGGGGATCCGAATGAGAGAGAGAGAATCTGGGAGAAAGATGTGGTCTAAAAATGTGATTGAATAATAGGATGCATATGTCTTCACGTGGTCCAAAAATTTAATCAAAGGGGAGAGGAAGAATAGAGAGGAGAATCGGGGATCGGAAGGGGAGAGGGAGAATCTGGGAGAGGAGAATCGAAAGGGGAGTGGAGAATCGGGGAGGGGGAGGGGAGAGAAGAGGAAAATGAATAAAGTTGATTTAATAAAGTGTGATCCATTATAAGACAAATACATCTCATATATGTTGAAATCCTATTAGCCGGTGTAAAAATGAGAATCCCACCCACCAGTTTATGAGATTTTCTCTTTTCAGATTATGTGACATGTGACATGTAGAATTTTTATAATTGATGTATTA
Organism: Pterocarya stenoptera; assembly: GCA_003123785.1. NCBI lineage: Eukaryota > Viridiplantae > Streptophyta > Magnoliopsida > Fagales > Juglandaceae > Pterocarya > Pterocarya stenoptera. Next base: position 413,838 of record QEOT01000317.1, read on the forward strand.
GTAAGTATATCTATCTAATGGTGTTGCACGTGTATTTTATAGCATGATGCTCTCATCTATCTCATCAATTTATAAACTTTATTTGTAAGAAACGAAACATTTCTCTTAATCCGACATAAATCCTGCTTCCTATCTGCACGTTCGACGTGTCAAAAAAGAAGAAGAAGAAGAAGAAGAAGAAGCACGGACGCGTTCAAAGCAAGATATAGGGCCGCTTTACTGTGATGCAATCGAACTGGCCATCAAGAAAGCCCATTCTTTCCTGCCAAACCATGAGCATTAGCAAGAAAAATTGGATAAACAAAGCTCTGAAGCTCCATCCTGCTCTTCGGGCACGACGTTACCTCGGTCTAAACTAAACCAGATTGTCTTCAAAGGAGCAGTGTTAAAAGGCAATCCAAAACACGATGATCAGATTGTTGGATTCAGTATGTATTGAAAGTTTGCTGCTCATTCCAACGTTTTATTGAAAGTTAGCTGCTTATTCCAAGGTTTTAGACCCGAATAATTTGTCATCAGCCACTATTCACTACTTCACACCCCACACTCTATAAAAAAAGAAGAAGAAAAAACTGTCAAAGTGTATAGTGTGTGAGTGAATAGTAACTGATGTATAGCATACCCGAGTTCTGGGTATATGCAATGACTTGTAGACAGTCAAGTCAAATTCAATGCACAAAATAATTTGATCTATGTATAAAATAATGTAAATGTAAATGGAAAAAAAAAAAAAAAAAACATTAGAGCAGAAAATCACAGGATCCCAATAAAATTGCTGCCTCCTTTCTTTTCAACTTCTCTCATTGGAATTTCTTATCATTAAAAATTATGAAGAGGACAGTAATTAAACCCTCATCTTTCATGCTCCGAGAGAATAGGGAGCAACTTGTATTTTATCCGAATTTCATGTAAAATCTAACATATTGGTCATATAATTTATCATCAGCAATAATCATTTTGTGGAAGAATCTGCAGCAGTTCTCTCACCTTCCAATGGAGTTCGATCCATTTCAACTTTGAAGTCAAGTGGACCTTGGGGGACACCAAAAAGTGTGGAAAATATCTGTCTATGGCATTCATCACAGAAAAAGAAATAAGAGAAATGGCCTTCGTTTGGGAGGTTATGCACAATGGCCTCTGGTAGACCTCGGACTATATAATCAGTCACTGGTGGTGGGACTACCTGATCATCCATTCCCTGTTCAGCATTCAGGAAATAAATAAATTAATTAAAATCAACATAAATATAAAAGTAAGCTGCTTAAATATTGTACCATGCTATCAAACTTAAATTTTACAGCATGTCTTGCCCTGACCGATATCACAGCGCATCAGACGGCGGAAAACCACAGATCAGTGAAAACTGAAAACCACTAGGGGAGGTAGAAGGTCTGATACTATTCTTTAGAGAAATTCTCATAAATGACTTTAGTCTCCTCTACTCATGAATTCTTGAAGCATAACAGGATTTTGTTTCGTTTTTCTTCTTTAAGCTGCAAATATTGGGGCAGGGAATCAAGCAACAACAAAGAAGCAAGAGATAAACCTGCCAAATGTGTATTGGGCCTAGGAATCCTGTCAATTCACATTCTTCCTGGCTGTACAATGACCTTAGCCAAGAAAGAAAGCCTCTCCTCTGACACTTCCTCTGCACCTGAAGATCTGCTGGGCTAAAACCCCAATCTGATACCTGAAGCACGGCTTCCTGGATGAATGGTTTTGGATTGACCTGGCGGATAGACTCTTCCACATCCCTATGCCAAAACTCTTCAAATATCGGTTCTTCAACAAGCATTTGATCCTGGTCATGTCAAGATTGTCATATAAATCATCATAAGTTATGAAAAGCTTCTTTGCAAACTGTAGCTTATGAAGGCTTCCCTGGTTATGAACATTATTTTTTAATAGGTAAGATTGTGGAACATTATATATAATATTTCAGTAACAACTGAAAATTTTCAATTCAAATATAGATGAAATCATACATTTCACCCAAACATCTCAGTTTCGTAAGCAACTGATTATAAAAAGTTTCATTGAGCATTCCAAAACAATGAACAAAATGAAACTTATGTAGTTTTCGAGATTTTTATCAAAGATGATGGTATGACTCACTCTTTTTCCCAGTGACAGATTCAACCTGTTCTCAATTCGATCATGCTTTCCAGATAGGAAACTTCGCCAATATAAATAGGAGAGTAACTTTGGGAATCTACGAGCTAAGAAGTAAAATAACTTTCTGCTTGGCACCCAGGTTTCCCAAATTTTTTTAATCTCTTCTTTATTCATGCCCCGCTCATATGGATTAATCATTGGGGCCAACATGGCTGCGCCTGCATATTTAAAAACGATCCACCAAAAATTAAATTATTTTCGATTTTACCTAGTTATTGTGTTTGCATAATGAAAAGAGAAAGAATAAGCAATAAGTGCAAAAGATAAGAGGATAGGCTACCAACATGACCATGAAACCAAACACCAATTATATGTAGAAACATATCAATTGGTGGAAGCATTGACACAATACACTTCAATGCATAGACCCAATCAAACAATCAATTAATATATATTGATTAATTGGATATTAATATAAGATTTAGAAATCCTAAAACAACAATATGCTGATCATGTGAATTACCCAAATTTATTCAAAATATAGGAATAAACCAAATAAAATAAAATGATATACCTGCAATCCTGTTAGGAATGTATCTGAGAGCAGCCCAAGCATGCATCGCTCCACTTGAGTAGCCCAGCATCCAGAACTTGTCAGAGATCCCAACCGCATTAGCCAGGTGCAATATATCAAATGCTGATGAGTTAAGAGTCCGACCGAGATGAGGATCACTCTCCCCAAAACCAGGAAGATCATATGTGACCAATCGAATACCATACTCTTCAAGCAATGACATTTTAACACCCGGTATACCTTTCATACAGAAATTGTTTTGAAGATCAGTACTAAGTCTCTGTTAGTTTTCACCAAGACCACAAGCTAAAGTCCCCTAGATACCACTTGAAAGGGTCGAAGAATTATTGGTTTGTACCTGCAAGTCGTGAGGAAAGAAAAGGATGTGGAGCAACAAGGGAAAATCTTGCTCTATCAACTGGAACACCTTGCTCATGATAAGCCATATGTCTACCATCTGGAAGTAGTATACGGCTTGCAGTGGGAGGATGTATCCGCACTTTCTTTACTGGCGGAACCCTGTCGTGATTGGTATTTATGTTCATAGCTGCGCATCATTTTTAACAATGTCAATAAAACTATCTCTATCACACACTAGAAAGGGAAAAAAAAAACGAAACCTTCATGAATGGTGATTACTATGACACTACTGGAGGTTTCTGTCCAAAAAAATGGCGGTAGGTTTCAATCTCAACAAGTTTCAATAGAAGAATGTAGTGACAACAATCACACTTGCGCTGAGTTCCCTGGAATTATTGCAAACAACCCTAAAAGACGGTGCCAATCTAACCAACATGAAAGCAATGGTGTCCACCACTTACGAAACAAGTGTTAAACGACGTTGAAAAACGGAATCTGGTCAATCGTATTACGGAAAATTATCTAATTTTACAGTAGCCATAACCCCTTTTTTTTTTTTTTTTCAAATTTGGTGATTTTTGTTACAGGAACTACATCTTTATTGTTTATGATCAAAATCACAAATCGTAAACCATCCATAGGGTGATCGAGGGATGGAACTTTAACCGACAAATAAGGCAAGTGATTTTCATAACTCTGACTACAAGCAAATTACAGACGAATATTAACAAACACCTTCTTCTACTTAAGCTTTCGAAGTAGATTTTGATAGACCATTTTCATGCAAATTGCGTAGTTTCTTATACGTACTTAAACCGAAGGGGGAAAAGATAATTTATTGCCATAATGCATTGAAATTCACCTGCAAGTGCAAGAATGAAAACGAAGAACAGAACGGACCACGCATGAGCCGGATCGCGATCCTCAGGTAAAAACTCATTCAGGTACTTCAATCTACTCGAAACCTTAGAGTACGGCCTCCGAAACTTTCGAACGAGATACGAGTCCTCGGTCAGAAGGCTCTGCTGCGCAATGTCCCTGCAGCCTCGACCAAACTCCAGGAGTATTTCGCCCCAAGCCATCATGAATCCCTTGGCCTGATCCTTGAGGCTCTCCGATTCACGGGTCCGCGAGTCACCCGATACGAATTCGGAGCTCGTCGTCGCAAACGAGGGCGTCGAGATTCCGATTGGTTCCCCGGCGTATCGTATCCCCGAGTCCTCCACAAGACTCGCCAGGTCGTCCCGCCAAGTATACGATCCTCCCAATTCTGACATTTCCACTCAAAAAGCTCTGAGTACGGAACTTGGAAACCCACTAAAGTGCCTCAAACTCCAATTCAGTTGAGCTAGTCAGAGAATGAGGGAGGGAGATGAGTTTGCAACTTTGCAGTAAAACTGAAGCCTGCAGTTTTGTTGAATCCAAAAAGAAAAGAACATAACCGACCACCATGTTTGCAAAGCGAAAGTAACCGACCACCAACTTTATACTGTGGAATTGACCCGACTGCTTGCTTTAGCTTTAACTGATCTTCAGCCTGTCCATGATCTTCTGAAGACGATGCATACATACCGCAGGATGAGCCACTGTCTGTTCTGTGAAGAAACAGGGGGGGACTGACGTTAAAGGATCGAGCCACGTGGAGAACATCAACGCCGTGCGCATAACGGCTGTCGGCTGGCAAAAGGTTCGGTCGGTGCCTGGTCGTGTGAGCGCATGTGACTTTGGGGGAATGTTCTCTCTACTTAATCCTCTTTTTTTATTTTGTTTTTGGATAAAGTAATTTAATCCTCTTTTCTTTTCATCTCGGGATTTTCCTTTGTTATTTTTTAAATAAATAAAAATAATAATTGTATAATCAGTTTTTAAATTTTTTGACTAATTATAAATTAAAGTTTTTAACCTTTTTATAAAGAAGGTTACGGTTTTTAGCTTAAAAATTATAAAATAAATATATTTCTATCAATCTCGTATTAAAAATTTATTGAGAAAACTGCTAACATTGCGCACTAATGTGCATCTCTATGCCATATCATTAATCGTATGCCACGTGGAGTCCTATTATATTTTGAGAAATACTCTAATATTAAAAAGATTATATAAAAATAATATTAGATATGATTTGACGTGACTTAAATTTTTAAACCCTATGGTCCAACTTTCGATTGAATTATAGGATAGTGCAAAAACTTGATTGGCTTACTTGCCTCTTTAGATATTTAGATTATGTTTGAAGGATGAAATGAGAATTTTGTGTTTTATTTTAAAGTTTAAAATATTATTTTTTAGTTTTGAGATTTGAAACAATTGAATTAGAATTTAAAAAAATTATATTAAGATTTGAAAAAGTTGAATTATTTATTATATTTTGTATGGAGATTTGAAAAAGTATAAAGATGAGATAAGATGAAGATGAAAATTTTAGGTGAAACATGTTTTTCTAACATATCCTTAAGTTATAAAGATCGCGCGATTGACAATGCTATATATTATGGCCATTACACATGGCTTGTCACATGTCATTCTGGGGATGAATTATTTTGGTTACCTAATAGCTAAGATAGTTTGGTATTGTTTTTGAATTCTATTACATATAATCACTTTTGTATATTTTTTACGGACATTATTAAAGTTATTGACCAAAATAATTACTTTTTATTAACAAAAATTAATACAATCAATCACATTAATAAAATACGTAAAAAAATATATAAAAATGATTCCTTATAAAATTTTTGATTGTTTTTGAGATAGAAAAGTACTATGGCAAGAAAGGACAACCTCTCTTCGAGGGGATTTAACAACGAGGTGTGTACTTCATGACACGACTCGTTGGTACATTATGTGACATCTCTCCCATACCAAGCATTACACTCACATAAAATTATTGGTATGGGAGAGATGCATTAATCATAAAAAGTTTGAAGTTAAAAAATGAAACCATAACCTCCAATATATTTCTGCCATGGAAACGATATTTTGCGAGTCTTACATTGATGGTCAAACTTTAAGTTCAAAATTGAAACCATTACCTATATTTCTGCCACATCAACGATGTTTTGCGAGTGTTACACTGATGGTTTTATAAGTAACACTACTCTATCAATACATCAGTTAGTAGACAATAAATACAAAATAGGCATAACAAATAATATTTTGGTTAGGATCATTATTAGGATTACTCAACGGGGTCGGATTTTATCTTGGCTCGATTTAGAAATTGGGTAATCGGATTTTAGCTCCAATTTTTTTGTCCAGGTAAAATCTGGGCCGGGTATGGTTATGAAACTCGGGTATCGGATTTTTTATAAAGAAATTAAGTTAGTATCAAAACGAAGTTTTTTCATGCTTAATATATAGTTAACTCTTCAGCCATAACACCACCGATCTCTCTCTCTCTCTCATGTGCGTGTGGCACGGTGAAAGTTGAAACTCTTGCTTCTGCTATTGTCGCTTTCTCATTGCCGTTGGCCTTTCAGTAAGTCTCTCTCTCTTTCTCTCCCATTAGAATGTTTGAAGACCCTCCAAAGACCACTATATTTCATGGGTCAATTATCACCATCCCACCTCTTTTTCACATACCTCAATTGACCCACAAATAAGCCTAGGGGCAATAATTGACTTGCTTTGTTCTATCTTAAATCCCTTTAAGTAGAAACAGTTTTTAAAAATTTTTCTGTTTGTGCGCGCACAAGTGGAGAGATGGGGCTTATGATATCATGGATAAGTACATGACGAATTCTTTTGGTGCTTTTAATGGTAGTTATGGACCCCGGGCCATTGTCTGAAAGCTGATGGCATCCTTTATTTGGACCCAAATTGATTCCATTTGTGTTGCTCTTTCATTCTATTTGTCTTGCTTGTTTATTAGGTTTTCCGTTAGTTGTTGCATACATTATTATTTCCAAAATTGGAAATTCCTGGTTTTTTTGCTAATAATAACTCCACACTGTTCACAGACTAGATAGAAACTCTAAAATTGTACAAAAATATAGGAGCATTGAGATTATCACGGTATAGAATAATTACATAATGAAATATAGAATTTCTTATCATTAGTAATTTTTTTCAGTGGCCTCTATCTTTGCCACTGGATTCCTTTGTTTTGATATAGCTTATGTATTTTGAACTTTCACAATGATAATTACAACTCTGATGCTGTTGATTTGTTCCAAATGCTGAAGTAACTCTATTGACTACACCGGGATTTATATCTTATTTTGGTCTCTACTTGCTAAAAGAAGTAACTTAGTTTTGATTTCCTCATGCTACCTGTCTTGTTTTGGGGTAGAGCTGCTCATAATGATTAGCAAAGACTATTTGGGGCTGTGTTTTGTTGTGAACCTCAATTGGCTCGAGTTTTGCAAACACTCAAGTGCATTGTAATATTTATTTTTCTCATTTTGATCTTTGGTGATTTGTTATTTATCACTCAATAACAGACAAAGAAGATATATTGAGTCGTAATGTTAATACAATATAGGGAGGTAGTGGTGACTCTTTTTCTATTCCATAGAATGTAGAGGAGCATGGGAATCTTGCAATCCCTTCATCAACATATAGAGAAAACTCTACCCAGTCCGTCCCACTTTTACCAAAGAAATTCAAAAACCACCTAGCAATCAATCAGTGGTATGTGAGCACTTTATTAAAGTAGAACCTATTGACTGTGATAACTCGAAAGCTCAGTATAATTATTGCGCTAAGTTATTCAATTGTCACTATAAGAATGGACTTCATCCATAAGGCACTACATCCATGATGCGTATGAAACTTCTTCTCTTAGAATTAAAGGAGTTCAAAAAAGTTAAACCTCTAGTGTTAAGAGGGATGTGGAGGGAAGAATGTGTATTCCACAATGACTTGTGAAGTATGATGCAGAAGAATTGAGAGTGTCAACCGCTACGTTTTTTATTAGGTATGAATTGTTTTTTAGGCTTGTGGAGCATGATGTGTTTATTGAGTATGTGATTGATTTGGAATCTAGATCGAACCACTTTACGAATGGATTATGTTAAGTTGTATAATGAAAAGAAGATATAGTTAAAGAAATTGTTGGATTGTCAAAGAATTTATCTTACCACCAATAATTGGACATCAGTGTAAAATATGAACTACATGTGCATCACTCACATTTTATTAATTGCAATAAGAGATTACATAAAATGATACTCAAATTTTGCCAAATTTCTGACCATGGGGGAGAAATTATTGGGAGGATGTTGGAATTGAGATTGCATAATTGAGGGATTGAGAAGATTTTCACCACTACTAATGATAACGCATTATCTAATGATGTTGCCTTTGATTACATGAGGAGGAGATAAAGGATAATGATTGTACTATGAATTTCTTTACATCTGGTGTGTTGTCTATATATTAAATTTAATTGTTATGAATGGTCTGGAAGATGTTTATAGATTTGTAACAAAAATTAGAGATGTTGTCAGACGTGAAATATTAACCATCAAGATTTGCAAAGATCAAGGCTTATGCGACAAAGGAAAATATTAGTAGAAGGATGATTTGCTTAGATGTTCCTACTAGATGGAACCAACGTACACGGCCCAACCAAGCCCCTCGTCTGGGTCAAGCCCCTCGTCTCGGTCATGCAGCCACCATCCTAGCACTGATCGGACACAACCTCCTCGGCCTTGGTAGTCCTTCGGCCACAACTCCACATCAACACTGTCAAGACAACCTGCCCATGAAGTTACATGGCCGAGAGAGGGGCAACGATGGTCACACGTTGCATGGGACATGCAATAGTCGACCTAGGAGGTCAAAACTACATAGTGTATGCCGATCAAGCTGTTTAAAAAAGAAAGAAGAAGGAGAGAGAAAGATCGAGTAAAAGAATGAACAACAATTAGTAGCAGGCAGTTCCAATCAAGCAAAAATTAGTGACAGTGGCTAAAATACCCTGATTTATCTCTCTCAAAATTAGTGTGAATTTTATTTTTACTAACATAATTGATTCCGGTGGCGTGAAACATTGGCTGTATAGCCCTGTTCGAGCACCACTCGAATGTGTCAATATGCATGCGGGTGGCCCTCGTCATTACCAAAACATGGCTGCTCACGGGCCCCTCCAGCACTCCTCAAACCTTCACCATACCCCAACGGGACGATTCAAGTGCACAAATTTCACACTTGTGATTGAAACTTATCTACGCTAGCTGGTTTGGCTTCTGTAGCAAGATCAAGAGTCGGGACTTCTTACCTTCCTCACGTCTATGAGGGTCAACGAGGCGAGTCCAATCTTACAAACTGCTCGACCTCCACTCAACTTCCCTCACTTCTACGAGGGTCAACGGGGTGAGTCCAGTTTACGAATTGCTCGACCTCCGCCATGTCAACAAAGCAGGTTCAGGCTGACGCACTGCATGACCTTACTCCTGGGACGACATCTCCACCAGCAAATGTGAGGTGTCCGCACTCATGCCATAACAACTATCAGCGGGTTACCTTCGTGAGCAAGCCTTCAGAGTTAACGTGCCTCTGAGCTCCACCATGGTCTTGTGCGAGTTACCTTCAGGAATAAGTTAACTTGGTCGGCAACTGCCTAAGGTGGGCCAAGGGGGGGACGAGCTACCTAACCACTTTGCGTGTGTTACTACAAACAAACTCTAACACTGATAAAAAAAATGAAAATGTTAACAACAATTCACATCGAAAGAGAAACATTCACCAACACTAACACCATCAAAAGCAAAACGTTAAATGAATTTACGCTTTTCAACAAAGATATACGTTCATACAGACAAACTGATCAACTACTTACCTTCCTTGTGAGTGTCAATAGGCAAGTTCGGTCTTACAAATTGCTCAATCTTCGTCAGGGCAATAAGTCCAGTCTAGTCTTATGAACTGCTCGACATCCGTCATGGCAACGAGGCAGGTCCAGTCTTACGAACTGCTCGACCTCCACACGACAACAAGGCGAGTCCAGTCTTACGCATTATATTGAATCACTTAAATCGGTATGTCTTCGTCTCTTTTTTTCCTGCATTTATTTCCTATTTACTACCATAAATGCACTCCGGACACCTACAGTCATATCGGATCACTGCCAGGGGCTCCTAACCACACCAATTGAGGGGCCCAAACCGCCATAGTAGGTCGTCTCCCCTTCTGACTTGTTGTGCTATTTTTAGGCGCTAACACTTACATTTATAATTGTTGCCTTTTTAACGCATTATGACCTTCTGGAGCACTGACATTGGATAAAAAGGATAAAAAAAATAAAGAACAAGCACTGACATCGGATGAAGGATAATATCTAGAATTGCATATTTTAACCAAACATCACGTAAACTCTCCCATAATGGCTGATGGAAACCTCAGCCAAACTAATTAGCCACAACTTAAATTCGTCTACAATGTCCACTAAACATGATGGATATTGTAGCTCGACTAAATAATTAGTACTTTACTCTTATTTTCTTCACGCGATCTGATTACAATAACTGATAGATCAGAAGATGGATAGATAAAATAATTGTCAGTGATTTTTTCGATAAAAACTATCGTTAGCTAAAAGGTGAAATTAAAATAAATGATCGTAAATAAATAAAAGCTAAGCCACAGCATCATCAAAATCTCCTCCCACAATTATTTAGGGAACTACGGTACTACACTAATGATCTAAGAATGCTGTAAGAGTAAAAATTTTCACAAGAAAAAGGGTATTCATTAATCAACCAATTAATTGTTTATCACGTAATGACCCTCTCGATGATGAGATCATGGAATATATATAACTACTCATGAATTGCCTCTTATTTTTAAGACTGCATGAGAATATTGTTCCTTCACATGTATAAGACCACAAAGCATGGAAGCACAGCCCTTGGATTCAGAACCAGAAGCTCTTCCAATCCATGATTTGACTGATCTCTAGTTGATCCCATTAGTACTACAGAATCCAACCTACCTTATTTCCCATGCATGTGGTCATAACGAGCAACATAAGTACGCCCTGCAATCACTCGGCATAAAAAGATGGTCTCCCTTGCACATGATACCCTTTCGGCAATGCATTATTTGCTCACTTTCTCAGGTGCCTTCCAACTGCTCCCATGGACTGATATTGGTGGTCCATCTTCAACCCCAAATCTGGAAGTGATTTGTTTGCAAATCCCACAGCATTTCTTGTTACATAATCTTGAATACCCTGATCTAGTTCCCAGAGAACAAGTTATAAGGGCACTTTGAAACCGTAGCAGTTCATTCCCATCAGCAATCAGTCTCTCCATTGTGTTTGTACTATGGCAGAATTTTGCAGCATTAAGTTTCACTTTCTTCCTGTACTCTTCAAACTTGCTTAGAAAACTTGCACTGTGATTCACCTTTAACACCTTCTGAATCGTGAGGCCTATGTCTTTCGGCCATCCTAATCGGAATATGGTTTTCACAATGCCAAGCGAGGGATCTCCTTCAACAACTTCAGAGCATACTGCTTCTGAAAGTTTGTGATAAGTTCTTGATGGACTGATGACAGTCGACGTTGCAGATGATTGAGAGTTGTAGATGGAGAAGATTTTTCATGGGGATCTAGTTTTTTCTTAGATTTTGAAGGCACTTTCTTCAATGATGGAGGTTTTGGTTTTACTTTCTGTGCGGAGATAATACTGCTTGACTTGGTTTTGAAACACTTGATGGTTGTGCTGGGATGGCATGCCAGGGCTGCCAGAGAAGCTACTAATAAGCATTTTTCTTCCATGGTTCATCTGCGAAAGCTTATTTTCTTGCAAAACTCCCATTAAAAATTTAAGCTTCTGAGGTTTTGGTCCCAAATTAACGTAATCTTTAATGCAGTACGCATCCGATCATGGAATTTGAAAGAGCTTAAATTATGGGGAAAACGCTAAAAACATGCATTTCATTGGCCGTACAGATTGTAGGGTGTTTTAAAATCTTGTGAATTGATCCAAGTTCAAAATATTTTTGGCACTCGACATAATTACTTGGGCTGGTGATGGGCTCTAAAATTGGACTGAAGTTTTGTGCTGAATTTTCAATGTACCCTACCCAAATAATGCGTGTAGACGTGATGTTGATGCATGACCTTTTTTTTTTTTATGAGAAATGTTTTAGCCACAAAGAAATTCTACAAAAATAAGCTTACAAACTAATGTGATTTGATGTGGTACGTCAGATTGTAAAGCTACTTCTATTTTAAAGTAGATCTAATATATTACATATTACATGAAGCCATGTCAATTTGTGAATTTACTTTTGTAAAATTTTTTTGTGGCTGTAGCAGTTTTTTTTTTGGTTACTTTTACTGTTAAATAAAAAAATTAATTTAAAAAATAATTACTCATATTTTCAGAATTTCATATGTTAAAGATTCCAAGATCTAGATTTTTTTTTTTTTTCAAATCCTAGGATCTTGCTCATTTATCTTAATCTCAATAACTTATTTGTTTTGTTTCCTTCAGAATGTAGATCATGTTACCATGATTATTATCACTATTAATTATGTGTTTGGCAGTAGGCCTGCAACCCAATCACATTTAATCGGGTTTGGATCTGGTTTGACCCGACCCGCTACTATTTGTGCGCCAACCCGGAACCACATTTTTTTTTCCGCTCCTGTCTGCTACATGCTGCATTGATTATTGTGTATCACCAATGGCTGAAACATGTCGTATTTTTGTAGACTAAGTTTATGCCAACCTCACTTCAACAATACTTACTAAAAAATAAACTTTCATCAATAATAAGGTCATTGGATGGACATAACTGATTAAGTAGAAAACTGATGAGAAAGATTTTACTATTCTGTTTAGTTTTTGTGGTGCATAAATATCTCTTGGTTTGCCCTTGTATATTTTTATATCTTTTATGCAATTTAAATACTAAAATCTAATTGTAGTTGTCTTTAAGAGCTAAGAATCTAATGTTATAACATGTTGCATGTCTTTTGAAGAGGTGCGTTCTCAATCAATTTTTCCTTAGATTTTTTCTTTTAAAATGGGAAATTAAATTCTTTATTTTTTAGTTGGAATAGTTTAGACATAATATGTAGTATAAACACTACCTCATGGGTTATATTAACAAAAATATACATTTCATAATGTCCTTTCACCTGCTAAATAACAAACAAAATGTGGGTCATTGTCTAGTGTTTGATCCCAACTAAGTATTATCTTGGAGTGGTGGCTTGAAAAATGGAAGGAAATAGGATAAAACTACCAACACCAAAAAAAAAAAAAAAAAATAGTAAAAGTTTGAATAAGAAAACCAGACCTAGAAAATTAACAAGGGTTGCATAAAACCCAACAAAACAAAGTAATCTTCATTCCCAAACATCAATTTTCTCCCAATAACTAATGATAATCATCGGTTCATCTAACCTCAAAGAATATCTTCATTCTTATTGCTATTACACCGAATTCACATAATCTATTTTTTGGTAAGTAAATCACATCACCTCAGGATGGTGTTAAGGGACGACAGAAACAAGTGCAAAAACAAACAAAAGAATATACAAGAATTCAGATCTGCTGAGCCAAAATCTGATAAGGAAACATAGAGATCCCACATGATTTCGCATAAAGGTGACATTTCACCCCAGCTGCCCAGAATAGCAATTGGCCCATTTTTTTTCCCATTTTTGTGCATGCAATCAGCCCCAAAGAAAAATAGCAACTCTCCCAAATGGCAAATATCATTAGGAAATATAGCAAAAATCAATACAATGAAACGTTTGAGAGAGACAATGACTCAAAATGAAACAAAGAGAGCCGAAAGACAGAGAGATAGCCTTGAAACGAGGCAGTGGAACGGAGGCCTGGAAGCTCGAAGTCGGAGAATAGTGACGGCGACAACGACGGAGAACGGCGACAGTGACTAGGGTTTTCGCAGTGGGGAGATTTCTCATTTCGGTTTCGATGGGTTTTAGAATGGAAGACTTGGTTTCGATGGGTTTGATGGGTTGATAGTTTAAAACCCGTTATTAAACTTTAACCCAATGAACCCGTATTTAGTCGGGTGGACCAAGTCGGTTTTAACGGAAGGATCGGGCCCAAGGCCTTTTCTGCACAGCCCAAATTGGCAGTGGCAGAACACTTATAATTATTTTTTGGCTAAAGCAAAAGTTTTGATTATTATTTTGTGGACGAGGGTTCTTTAGAGTTTTTATAGAGATTTAGGGGTTAGAGTGAGAGCTAAATACATAAATTATGTCCTAATTCTTTTTACAACTTTTTAAAATAGATTTTACGTGAATAACATCTTTGTAAAATAATAATACTTTGTGAGAAACAGTATATCTCACTTATACATGTACTAGTACAAGAAATACTGATTTTTCCCACTAATGATTTTTGTAGCAAAAAGTACTCATTTTGTGGGAAAAGCTCTATTCCCACGAAATTTCATCGTGGGAACCTCATGAGATAAAATTCGAAATGGCAAGATTTTAGTCTACTGTGTCGACCTGATGTGTTTACTGGACTACGATAGGCGGAGGTGTGTTGGGGAAGGGCGGCAAACTGGGTGAGGTCGCGATTGGGGGGGGCTGGCTCTAGGTGACTGGGTGAGGTCTCGCGGCAAGGGGAGAGGCTCGTAGTCGCAAGGAGAGAGAGGTGAGCTCATGGCTTGCATTCGTCGGGAGAGAGAGAGACGATAGTGACGCGGGATGGGAGGGATGGGGGAAGAAAGGGAAAAGAGAAAAACATGGGTATTAATTTTATTACCTTTTGCGGCAACTTTTAATCGCTGCAACATAAGATAATATCGCTGCGAAAACCAAATAACCCAAAATAGAATATTCAATTCAGGTAAGTTTATTTGCGGCGACAACATCTCGCAGCAAAAAATCGATAACTTCGTCGCAATAAATCATTTTTCGCAGTAAAAACATTTTTTCCCCACAAAGTTTTACTTGTCGACAATATTTCGTTCGAAAATGCTTGTTTTATTTTCCACGAACGGTTTTCGTGTGATTCGGTAATTATTTACCATGACCGTGCATCTTGGAAAAAAAAATCATGGCAAAAGGCCATAATTCTTGTGTGTTATAGGAGTTAACAATAAATATTGTAATTCTCATTTTCTCTTTTCTTAAGACTCTCACTCATAAATAAGAATTACATCTTAATGGGTCTCCTAGCATGGGCTGAGGAGTTCTTTTGCTCTAGACAAGACAAGTCTCGTAGTTTACACTGAGGAGGGAGGATGTGCACTATTTTATTTGAAATCACCATTGCAAAGGTGAGAATTGAGAGAATAGCAGACGAGATAATTGACAAGTGGGGCAAACTTTGACTGACCGAGGCAGAACAATATGAGTTACAAGTTGACATCACATAAGAGAACACGGTTACTAGACATGGAAGACTGTCTGATTGGTCTCGTTGTGACAGAGAAGAATATAGACAAAGAAGCCTTTAAGACAACAATGCAAAATGTATGGAACCCTAAAGGGAGAATATAGTTCAAAGAAGTAGGTGACAATCTGTTCATCATTGAGTTTCAACATGAAAAAGACATCCAAAAGTTAAAAAATGAAGACTATGGACTTTTGATCTTAATCTTCTCTGCCTTAACAATTTCAATAGTCTTTCTATTCCAAAAGGCATTCCTTTCAATAAGGTATCAATGTGGATTCAACTCCACAATATTCCTCTTGGGAGAATGACAAGGGACATTGGTTAACAAATAAGGAATGAGGCACGCAATTAGACGTCAAATGTCTCCAAGCCACGCCCGACAACAAAGACAGACTGTAAGGCAAAAATTAATGCTATAAAAATTGAGGGGATGTTGTGGGTGCAACGATTTAGAATACATACAATCACGACCTAACTTCACAAAAATCAAGGACGTTCTTTCGATGCAATAGAGAAGTGAGCGAGTCCATAAAAAAAGTGTTAGACACAAATGACCAGGTTGACATCCGAATGAACAAAAGTTTCGACTCTCTTATGGTTGACGTGAGTGGGTTTGTAATCCTACCATTCTTAGAGAAAGATTGTCGTAATTATATTGACAAGGCACGACACCTACGACTTAGGAAAGACGGTACTGGAGAGCTTTGTGAATATTTTTGTAGGATGCAATACAGAAATGTTGGGTTTTTTTTTTTTTTTTTTGCACTAATAGATTTTGATGATAATGGCAGGTTGAGGAATGTGTTTTGGGCGGATGCACGAAACAGGGCAGCCTACAAATATTTTGGTGATGTTGTAACATTCGACACCATATATTTGATAAATAGATAGATGATGCCCTTTGCATCGTTCGTGGGTATGAACTACCATGGCCAATCAATTTTGTTGGGAGTAGGTTTGATTTCTTGTGAGGATATAGAGACCTTTACATGGTTATTTTAGACTTGGTTGCATTGTATGTAGGGGTGTAACAGGCCCGGTCTAGTTCGGTTTTGCACAAAATTTAGGACCGAATCAGTATACATATTTTCAAAAACTGATTATGTATCGGTTACCCTCCTAAACCAGTACCTCCAGTTTTACCGATTCCAGTCCGGTTCAATCTGATTTTTCGATTTTAATAGTATTAGTATTAGGGCATAAAATATAATTAATATACTAATATATATTAATATACCAATGTATACTAATTAATTAAAGTGAAATGTTATTAATATTACTAATATATTATGTATTTATCAAAAAGAATACGTTGAGAATTTATTATGTTATAAATGTTATTAATATATATATTTTATATTTAAAGCATATGATCAAATAAATTTTTATGTTTGAGATTAAAATTTTATGTTATAAATTATAATAACATTATCTTATATATAATTATAATTTGTATAATTATATATTATATATAATTTTTATATATAATATAAAAAAATTAATTAAAAATATATAATATAGTGAATCAATCTAGTCCGGTCCGGTCCTAAAAAGCATAGAACAGAACCGGACTAGTACCGGCTAATTTTGGAACTAAGGAACCAGTTCAGACCGGTCCGGGCCCATTTTTCAGTTAATTTTTACACTCCTAATTGTATGAAAGGTAAAGTTTTGAAGGGCATTATCACATATCAAGATAAAGTGATGAAAAATGCAACTGTTATTGTCTTTTCAGATAGTTGACATAGATTTTGCTTGTGACACATTGAAAAAAGTGGCTAAGAAGTTTGGTTCCCATGGTGCATACAAAACTAGGTTGACAAGTCAGTTGATGAAGTGTATGTATGACTCTCAAACTATTGAAGAGTTTGAGAAATATTGAGATATGTTAATAATGTCAAACGACATAAGATTAAACTTGTTGCCAAGGGTTTCATTCAAAAAGAGGGCATTGATGACAAATAATCATTTTCTCTTGTAACCAAAAATGAATCTTTGTAATGTTTGTTGTTTATTTTGATTTAAAGTTACACACTAAATATATGAAAATGAGCTATTTAAATGAAATTATGGACGAAGAACTTTACAAGTGCTCACAAAAGTTAAAGACCACTAGGTCTCGAAACCAAAGAAATCAACTTTTGGATTTAAAAGACCTCCCTCAACAATTATACATAAATTGTAAAAATATCACGAATGCTTTTAGAGTAAAGGCACACATTATTTATTGATGCATATATCTAAAAGATTAGTACGAGTGAGTTTATATTGATTATCCTATATGTAGCCGGTATCTTGTTATGTTATTTGCCAAAGTAGCCTAGGAATGTGTAATGGACTGCAACACTTAGGTGTAAACATGTGATCGAATCATGAAGGCATTTGATGATGGAAGAGACTGTTAGTTAATTTTGTTAGCAGTCTACTGCACTTGTCGTTTACATGTAATAGAAGTAGTAAGTGCTACATGGTCATTTAGCTAATAAGGGAATAAGTGAAACGTGTGTTTTGATACAATTGTAAAACGTTGTCATGCCGCACATTCTGTAACTATAAAAACAGATTGAATGAAGAAGGAAATACAGGAATATATTCATACAGAAAACTCTCTCTTGATCTTCTCTCTTTCTCTCAATTTCCCTCTTTCTTTCTTAATCTTTACATCATCTTCTAACTTCTTTTCCTCCATAAGTTTAGTTACTAAATTGGGTCCATTACAGTTGGTATGTAGAGCCATGGCAGAAGGCACACACTCTTATGCTCAAGTGGTTGATTCATTAAATCGGCTTCGGCAGCAACATGATCGTTAGTAGAAGCAGATTGAGGATACAATTGTTGTCTTGGTGCAACAACAAAAAATTGCAAGACTTGATCGAGAGAATCAAGATAAGAGATTTACAGAAATTCTACAACAAATTTCTAAAATTTCTTTAAATGGCTAGTGGGTCATGAGGAGGCAGCGCGGAATACCAATGGCATGCCAAATCTTGACATAAATAATGACACACACGAAAGTGGGGATGAGGCACATTTTTGAGAACCAGTGGATAGAACCATTTTAAGGGGTATCAAGATCGAGTTTCCAAGATTTTTTGGTAAGGATCATTCGGCTTAGGTGTATAGGGCTAATTAGTATTTCCTATACCACCAAGTGCCACCAGGCAAAGAATTTTTATTTCCTCCTTTCATATGGATGATGAGGCATTGGTATGATTTCAAGATGCAAGTGAAGCAGGAGTATTTCATTCTTGGGAAGATTTGACCCAAGCAATTCAAGTCAGGTTTGGATCATCTCCTTATGATGATTCAATGGAATCTCTTACAAGGTTGAAGTAAGTGGGTTTTGTCACAACTTACAGAACAGAATTTGAGTTAATCTCAATTAGGGTGAGAGGTATTTTTGAACAAAATAAATTGAGATGCTTTTTAAGTGGCTTAAATGATGAAATGAGGCTACCTGTGAGGATGTTAAGTCCCAAAAGTTTGAATGATGCTTTTGGGCTAGCCAAGATTTAGGAGTAATATGTTGTGAGTACAAGAAGACCATGAAAAAATAATTTTTTTGATTCAGCAGTTCAGTCGCAGAGGCCAACTCAAACTCCTTCAATTTTGGAGCCTCCTCCAATTAATTATAAGGTGCAGTTTGCTCTTAAACTTTCCTATCAAAGGTTGTCATACACTCAGATGTAAGATCGAAGGAAAAAGGAGCTTTGCTTCTTTTGTGATGACAAATGGCAGCAAGACCATAAATGTTCTAAGCCAAGATTGTATGTCTTGGAGAGCATGGATTTATCTCAGTTGGAGCCATTGGATCCTGAGGAAGATTCTGACCAGCCTTTAGCCATAGTTGATAAAGATATGCAAGATATGGCTACGGTTGCTTCCATCTCTGTGCAGGCTATGGCAGGAACACCTAGCTTAAAAATCATGAGGGTTTTGGTCAGCTAAAGAAAAGAAGGGTCATCATTTTAATAGATACTGGCAATACCCACAACTTTGTGAATACTACAGTGGCAAAGAAATGTGGCTTGTTGATTCAAGAATTTGTCCCTATGCCAATCAGGATTGCAAATGGTGACATGATCAATAGTGTGGGCAGATGTGAGGGGTGACTCTACATGTGCAAGGTACAACTTTCGAAACTGAGTTACTGACCTTGGACCTGGGCGGCTATGTTGTGGTTTTGGGGATCCAATGGTTGTTGTCTTTAGGTCCAATTTTATGGGATTTTGATAAGCTTCACATGCAATTTACTTATAAAGGCATCCTGACTTATTAAAAGGCTTAGTTTCTACTTCTAGCAATTTAATTGATGATATTGAAATTGCTACACTCTCTTCAGTAAAATATAAAGGCCTATTTTTGTAAATAACATCTATTCAGTCTCAAGAGGTGGCAACTGATGTACCTCAGGATTTCTTAAACTTGTTGGACAGATTCAAATGGGTTTTTGATGAACCTAAAGGCCTTCTCCCTCAAAGTTTCATGACCATCAAATTATCTTATTACAAGGCACAACACCAGGAAGTGTAGACCCTATAGATATGAAGGAAGAAGACATTATGAACACAACTTTTAGAACACATGAGAGTCATTATGAGTTCTTTGTAATGCCCTTTGGACTCACTAATGCATCATTTACATTTCAAGGCCTCATGAATAATGTGTTTAGGCCCTTTTTGAGAAAATTTATTTATTTATTTATGACATATTGATTTACAGTCGAGATTCTCAGTCTCATTTGGGCACTTAACTTCTATTTTGCCTGCCTTGGAAAGCCATCAATTGTATGCAAAGCATTCAAAGTGTCACTTTGCCTATTATGAGATCGAGTATTTGGGGCACCTTATTTCCAAGGAATGTGTTAGAGTAGATCAAAAGAAATTGAACTCAATGTTAAAATGACCTATACCAAAAATTGTGAAAGCCTTGAGAGATTTTCTTGGCTTGACTAGATACTACAGAAAATTCATCAAGCATTATGCCATCATAGTTGCCACACTAACTGCCTTGTTGAAAAAGGAAGCCTTGAAGTGGACTGCTGAGGCAATCACTACTTTTGAACACCTTAAGCAAGCTATAACACAACCTCCCATTTTATCATTACCTGATTTTTCTAAGCAATTTATAATTGAATGTGATATGTGTGCTAGTGGTGTAGGAGCTGTGTTAATGCAGGAGCAAAGTCCATTGGCTTTCTTAAGTTAAGCCTTGAAAGGAAAAAATCTACTGCTGTCAACCTATGAAAATGAGTTTTTGGCTTTATTTTAGAAGTAAAGAAATGGAGACCTTATTTTCTTGGAGACTCTTTCATTATGCGAACTGATCATCACAGTTTAAAGTATCTGTTGAAGCAAAAGATTGGCACCCCTGCTCAACAAAAGTGTCTGTCAAAGTTGCTTGGCTATGATTTTTCTGTCGAGTACAAGAAAGGTGCGGACAATAAGGTTGCTGATGCCTTGTCCAGGAGAGGTGCAAATGAAGATAACTCAATTTTGCTCACCATAACTGTTCTCAATCCAGTTTGGTTAGAAGAAATTAAGAAGGCTTATGAGGCTGACCAAATTTTTCAGCAGCAACTTACTCAATTGCAGTAGACTCCCTCAACCAATGCAGTTTATTCTTGGAAATGAGGGGTTTTATTCAGAAAGGAAAGGATTTACATCCCTGATTGTGCTGAGTTGAAATTAAAAATCTTTCACTTCATCCATGCAAGTCCTAATGCTGGTCATTCAGAATTTCACAAATCACTACATCGAGCTAGAAGTGACTTCTATTGGCCTGGAATGAAAACTGAGATTAGAAGATTTATTAAGGAATGTGAGACCTGCCAAAGGAACAAAGTTGAGAATGTCCTTCCAGCTGGGTTGGTACAACCCTTACCAATCCCTCAATAAATCTGGACAGACATTTCCATGGATTTTATAGAAGGATTGCCTATCTCTAAGGGTTACTTAGTGATAATGGTAGTTGTGGATCGATTATCCAAGTATGCTCATTTTTTTAGCTTTGAAGCATCCTTTTATTGCGGTAAAGATAGCTTCTATTTTCACGGATAATATTTTTAGGCTTCATGGTATGCCTAAAAGTATTGTCTCTCATCAAGGCTCTATATTTACAAGCTCCTTTTGGAGAGAGTTTTTAAAACTCCAAGTTGTGAACCTGTCCTATTCTTTACAATAATATCCTTAGAGTGATGGTCAAACTGTTAATAAGTGTTTAGAACACTTTTTGAAGTGTTTTTCTGGTGACAAACCAAGACATTGGGTTGAGTGGTTACCCTTGGCTGAATGGTGGTATAACACCACATTTTATGCCTCTTCTAAACTCACTCCATATGAGGTTGTTTATGGAGTGCCACCAACTAAGCTGCAAGACTATATTCTAGGCCTGTCACCTAATGGAGCTGTGGAAGAAATTTTAAGGACTTGAGAACAGATTTTAGACACTTTGAAAAGTAATTTGGTGCTGGCTCAAGAAAGAATGAAGACTCAATTTAACAAGAGACATACTGAGAGGTCCTTTGCTGTAAGGGATTGAGTGTTTTACGACTCCAACCATACAGACAGAAGTCTCTAGTAGTCAGAAGGAATATGAAGCTATCCCCAAAATTTCATGGGACTTTTCAAGTCTTGGGAAAAATTGGACAAGTTGCTTATAGATTACAATTACCACCACAGTCTCAACTACATCCAGTATTTAATGTCTCTTGTTTAAAGATAAAAGTTGGACAACATGTGTTTCCTTCTCAACCTTACCTCCCTTTTGATAGTTATGGAGAACTAGTGCCTGAGCCTCAAGCTATTTTACAAAGGTGCACCAGGAAGTACAACAATCGACCATTTGTTGAAGTTTTGGTACACTGGCACTCGAGCATGCCACTTGGGAACCATATTGGTAATTAAAACAACATTATTCTCACCTTGTGGACAAGGTGCTTTAAAGGGGAGGGGTGTGTAATGGACTGCAACACTCAAGTGTAAACGTGTGATCGAATCACGAAGGCATTTGATGATAGAAGAGGTTGTTAGTTAATTCTGTTAGCAATCTACTGCACGTGTCGTTTACATGTAATAGAAGTAGTAAGTGCGACATGGTCGTTTAGCTGATAAGGGAATAAGTGAAACGTGCGTTTTGATACAATTGTAAAACGGTGTCGTGCCGTACATTCTGTAACTATAAAAATAGATTGAATGAAGAAGGAAATACATGAATATATTCATACAGAAAACTTTCTCTTGATCTTCTTTCTTTCTCTCAATTTCTCTTCTTCTTTCTTAGTCTTTACGTCATCTTCTTCATCTTCTTACTTTGTTCATTCCATAAGTTTAGTTACTAAATTGGATCCATTAAAGAATGATTCACTAAAAAGATGTGAAAGATGTGTCATGTTATTTGCAAAGAACTAAAAATCATTGTGTTCCATCTAAAACAATTGATAATCTTAAAATAATTGCTTATGCTTCAATTTCGATGATTGCTTTGCTAATCAAAAGTATAATTTTAATTATTATTTTTTATTAGTTGGTAGTGTTATTTCATGAAAAAGTACGCTTAGTATCTATTGTGTGATAGACAACGAGGAATTTTTTTTTTTCCTCAAGACTTGGAGTGCTTGAATCTATAGCTAAGCTACTAGAAATTTATTGTGATAATTCGTCTTCAAATATCCAAGTGCCAAGAAGAAAGTAAGTAGAAAATATCCACATCTAGCACTTCAAGACTAAGTTTGTGATTTCAATTTAAAGAACATGTTGAAAGAATGAGTTTTATGTTGCGCCCTTGATGTGAAAATTTAAGCAATTCATTGATATAAGGAGTGTTGTCTATTATAGATGTTTATATTTTGTTGTCTTTCCTATATATATAGAATAATAAAATGTCCATGATATACATATAGATATGTATGTATGTATGTATTGAGCACGTATATTTTTTCTTGTTCTAGACTAATAAAGAATCGATTAAAGGAAGTCTTTTTAAAAAAGATTTTCAAATTATAAATTAATCATTTTATTCTTTTTCTTTATGAGGAGAATGTAGTAATTTCCAATTCTATAAAGTATAACACATCTATTCGTTCGTTTAAAATAATAGGTTTATGCTATTTTAAATTAAATAAATTAAAATTTTGAGTAAAAAGGGGACAAATATGTCCCTAAAAGTTTCCTAGATGATCATGAAAACTATTATAATTTGTGCCTCAACGCTCTTCTTTCATATCAAATTTTTAGCAATTGAGTAAGAGAAATATTACAAAAAAAACCTTATACCACATATCTTCACTTAATTAATATGTGATTTATCATTTTTACTTTTCTATTTGAACACACACATATTTAAGCATTATGACAGAAGGAAAAAAAAAAAACAAATCAGATGTTGATTAGGTGGATGTGTTTGGTGTAAGACTTCCATGTAGAATTTCTCATTTAGTAATAATTTGTGCAATCTTCAAATAAACAAGTTTCGTGCAGTCATTTAGTAAAAATGTGGAATCCATCATGAAAAAGTATAAAAATATCTATTTTTTATTAATAGGACCCATTTTATTATAAAAGAACCACGCAAGAGTTGTCTATTTGAGGCTTATACCTAATATTAATCTTTAGCAATTTAGAAATGATATTTGTAGTCATGGAGTACACAAATGCCATATAATTCTTTTAAAAAACGTGAATAAATATGGGACTTATATGAAAAAAATTAATATTTTAATAATAAATTCCACCCTCTTTAAAAAGAAAATTGCATAAAGCTTTCGTATTATACGCATGTATCTAACATTACTCTTAACAATTTATTAATCTATGGGCCCAATGGTGGATCTAACCACCTAAATAAAGGCCCAAATTGGGCACACGACATTGGTCCCAAACTAGTATTTCTTGGTCCAGTCCAGCTACGACCAAATTACACGCCCTATTAATTCTTTGTATATAAAGGCATATTCTACTTCATTTTAAGGGTTAGGGTTCTACTCGGCGGCTGCTTGCTTCAACCTCTTCTTCGCCCTCCGACCCCTCATAGCAGTTGAAGAACTCCTCGTCCCTCCGTCACCATGGGGTATGTGGCCGAATGAATCTCTTTGATTCTCTATCGTTTTCATAATACTGCTCTACTCAAGATCTGTCAATTTATTTCCATTTTTATGATATTTAGTCACTCAAGAGTTGCTATTTACTTTGAATATGGGGTCTTGTGATTTGTACTTCGTTTCTTTAAACGAAATCAGAGTATCGACTGGCTTCAATCCGCAAAGCCGTGCTTAGATTTAGGTTTTTATAATTTCCGTACCCTACGTTGGCTGTTGGAGAAGTTATGGAACAATGTATGGGAATAAAATATTAGCTCATGATTAATGTCGATTTTATTGTCTGGGTTTATACGAAAAAAATTGAAACTCACATTAGAGGACATAGGATCATTACGTTAGGGTTTTAGATTCGGGACTTAGTTGACGCAGAATGTTTTCTTTTCCAAATTTTTATTTCGGTCATATGTATAATGGAGTCCGTGACTATCGAGGGCTTAAATAAAAGGAAGCCATCCTGTCTAAAGCAAGAAAAAATGACCATGTAGAATAGGGGTAATGGCTTTGATTAGTTACCGGTGGCTTGCTAGATATCAAGGCCAATGTGGTTTTTTGTTTTGTAAGTTGAACGTTAGTACTGCTTCAAAATGTAGTTTGTCTCATGTCTGATATTGGGATACTAATCATAAGAAACTAATAGATTTTTTTTTTTTTCCGAGTGATGATTTGGTTTACATATTTTTACAAGCTTTCCTTGGTATTAGAGAATTTGATTTAGATGCCTTTTTCTTAATTAAATTCATAGAAATAAATCAAAACAGTCTGCAAAAGTGAATGAAATGTGTTAAGTTAAATTCCCTGTGGTCTGTTGGAAAATAAATTAGGCATAGCCAAAACACTTGTTGTAATTGATAACGTTTTTTATCCACTGTTGTATTTCTGATCTCTGATCTGTTAGTACTTATTAGTTGTTTGATTACATAGGTGGCCTTGATAGCCTCGATTAAACTGGTTGATTTTTCTTTCTTTGGAATGTTTTCCTATATGATTGCTTGGAACAGTAATAAACAAACTAGGACCTTGAGCCTTGTTATGGATGATGGTTTAAATCTTCCGATTTTTGTTTCTTGCCCACTGGCAATCTATTAGACTTGAGCTGTTGTTCAGGATTTGATATGTTAACTTCCTCTATTTAGATGAATGAGCTCATGATCTGTTGCAATTTTGTCTAACAGGAAGACACGTGGTATGGGAGCTGGTCGCAAGCTGAAGTCCCACCGGAGGAGGCAAAGGTGGGCTGACAAGTCTTACAAAAAGTCCCACCTTGGAAATGAATGGAAGAAGCCATTTGCTGGGTCTTCCCATGCAAAAGGCATTGTCCTTGAGAAGATGTAAGACTATTTGGTCATTTTTTCCATTCACTCATGCATAATTGATCATTTAGTTTACTAGTAATTATAATTTATGAGTGAGTGAAGATATGTTTGAAAGTTGAGCATTTGCTAACTTCTCCATACGGTTTTCTTGGATGTTTAGAGGTATCGAGGCCAAGCAGCCAAACTCTGCTATCAGGAAATGTGCCAGAGTCCAACTGATCAAAAATGGGAAGAAGATTGCTGCATTTGTCCCCAATGATGGTTGCTTGAACTACATTGAAGAAAATGTGAGTATTCTTGGCCTCAAACAAGGCATGGTCTAATCTGGTAGTTGCTTCATCTTCAATCCCTTCCTACTTATGGTTGACCACTATTACATGATACTTGTATGTAGGATGAGGTGTTGATCGCCGGATTTGGTCGAAAGGGTCATGCTGTCGGTGATATTCCCGGTGTTAGGTTCAAAGTCGTGAAGGTTTCTGGTGTCTCCCTCCTCGCTCTATTCAAGGAGAAAAAGGAGAAGCCTAGGTCCTAAGTTTATTGGGAATGGCAGCGTATTTGTGTTTTACATGGATTTTTCAAAGAATCAAGCTGTTGCAACCTTTCATCAACTAGATTTTGTGGACTTATCTTTTTTAATCTTAAGTATTTTTTGGGTAATTTAAATCTTAGAGTTATTACAACGAATTTGTGAAAATCGTTTTTGATTCAAGAAATCCATTTGGGACTTGTGAATGTCCTTACCCTTCTTTTTCCTGAATATTACTCACCAACACAGACATGCAAGCGAAATTAATTTGAGAATAGAAAATAATATTTTTCCTTTTTTGAGTTTACAATGCTTGGTTCGCTCATTCAAATCCTTTAATTGATCAGCGTACCCTGTGCGACTGGCTGCTCCGTATTAATGATTGGAATGAGTCTTTTATCTTTTTCTTCTTGAAGTAGCGGCAGTTTTGTAAATTTTCTCCACTGCAAAACACAAATACAAACAACCCATGGCGAATAAGTTGACAACTCATGAACAGGAGTGCCCTTATTTGTAATGAATAACATCCGTGAATGACTATACGTTGCAAAGAGAACTGTTTCTGATATAAAAAGATTATACAAAAGTAAATTTATAAATCAACGTGACTTCATGTGATCATTTAGATATACTTTATAACCTCGTTTGGTTACACAGTTGAGATGAGATGAGATATTTTGTTGAAAATTGAATAAAATATTACTATAATATAATTTTTATTTTGAGATTTGAAAAAGTTGAATTGTTTATTATATTATGTGTAAGCGTTTGAGAAAGTTATAATGATCATATGAGATGAGATAGTTTGGTTTTGTGTAACCAAATTAGTTTTAAAAAGAATTTTACAATCTGACGTATTGCATTATATCACTTCAATTTATGCATTTACTTTTACGTAATCTCTTTATGATTAAAGTATTTCTCAATTGCAAAACAACCATATAGGGAAGCAAATGATTGTGGGTTATTTTGGCAATTAAAAAGTAGATTTTCTCCAAGATCCTAAATGAAGATTTTCTTGCATATTTTCGAGAAAAAGATAAAATAACACCCATGAATGTCTGAAGATCCAAACCATGCGTTACTATTTGGAACAATGAGAATGGGCCTGTTCTGGAAAAATAAAAAAGACAGGCTTGTAAGCATGGGGGCTACTTGTGAAAAAAAAAAGCAGGGGCTTGTAAACCATTATTGATAAATGGTCTAGGAAAAAAACACAATAATATAAATAGGAAAAGACGCTATGATAATGATAATAATAATTAGAATGATGATAATACTAATAATAACAATCGTAGAATAATAATGATGGCAATAATAATCATAGTAATAGCATGAAAGCTAACTATATTAATAATGATAGTAATAATAAAATAATAATAATAATAACAACAGTAATGATAAGAAGAATAACAATAGGAACTTCTCCTCTATAGTAGTCCAGAAGCCGCTTGATTTCGGCTAGTACTTGTTCACGAGCTGAGAATGAGCAATACTTGCAGTTCTCCTCTTTCTTGGTGTACAAGTCGTAGAAGCCTGACTCTATCTTGATCGATGGGTCTCGACGAAAGTTCGCCTGGTGGTGAATATCTTTGAGATCACATACCCATTCGAGGAACGTCATCGTGCCTCTCCATGCAATGACAATTTCGCGCCATCCCAGCCGTTTGATCTCTTCCTCGTCAGTGGTTAGCCACGTAGCCCATCCAGTTTGCATGGGTGCTCCAAATGCTGCTCATCTTGAATTTTTTGAAGAAATTGGGGAGGTTGATGTTTGAAGTTGCGTATAAATACCGACTGATTTTGTAGCCTTTGTCTACCATGTCGAGCTTTTCGAAGAAATTAGCTCCTTAGTATTTGCATGTGCCACAGTACTTGGAGTGAGGATCGAAGTCGAAGGAATTGTAGCAAGCTTGTGCGAATTCTCCATACCGGATGATTTCTTGTCGGAGGTGGGAATTCATGGGGTCCAGAAGGCCTTCTCAGTCATTGCTGCCCTGAATTTCCTTCCAAATTTCACAAAGGGGTCGGTCTTGTTCCTCGAAAACTAGGGTCGAAGGTTCATCCAACTCTGGGATTAAATTCTGTCGAGCATTTTGTGCCTGTGGCTGGCTTATAATTTGGTGAAAAGGGTTTCTCTGGTAGGCCGAGATTTAGGGTTTTTATGAGGTTGTGTCTTGGCAGGAGCCCTGGAGAACGAGGTCGGAGAGTTGAGATGGACTGGTTGACTGGTGTTAGCAAAGACGCCATGAAAGGTTTCTCACTAAATTTCTCTTATATTTGTATAGGGAGGACTATGTTCTCCCCCGAAAGAGAGAAAAAGGGGTAGATATTAGTGTGATGTCAATTCTGTGAAGAAAGAGCATCGTTAAAATGATCAGATTTGAAGCGTGTGCGGGGGTAATGGAGTGATGTGTGTGCGCGCGCACGCGTCTGAAAAGGGATAGAGAATTGGTGGAAGTGGAAGTAGAACTGGAAAGTGTGTGCTCGTAAAAACCATTGTGCGTGTAGCGACGAGCAATAAATGACGGAACCCAATTGTCCGGGTGTCGTTAAGTAAAGTGAAATGATATTTTGAGAAAAGAAAAATTTAGTTGTAAGTGATTCTGCATATTAATACGTGTATTTATTCAATGTAATTAATTAAAAAATAAATTTTATTAAAAAAATACTAATTTAAATTTAAAATATAAAGATAATATAATTAATATACAAATTAGTACGTAAACTTATTTGTATATAGCAAAACTCGTTAGAAAAAAGATAAAAATGCAGTGATGCAGACGTTGAAAGCAAAAGGTGTAGTGATGCTGACGAGGTGTTTGAAGAAAGAATAACGAGAGTTGTTGTAAACACTTTCAATATTATTTTTTATCTTATTATTATTATTTAGTTATCTTTTTACTATTTATTAATTTTCATTTATTATTATTATTTTCAAACATTTTCACTATTCAAATCTAGCTACTCTTATTATTCTTCTATTACTTTTCTATTATTTTTTTAATTAATAATTAAAAAATGACTATTAATAAAATTATATATTTTTTAAATTTTTTCTTAATAATAAAAATATTAAAAAAACCTTAAAAAAACCAAATTCATTAAAAATAATAAATTAATGATAAAAGAGTTGTAAGTTTATATCAAAAGAAATTCCTCATCAAGAAATATTTCATTAGAGAGTATATTTCAAATTTTCATTGATAGAATACAGTGACTATTTCAGTTCTATTTATACGGAAAGGGTAAAGAGAAAAAGCTGTATAACAGACTTGGGAACCACGCGAATATTTCTGCCATTGGAGGATCAATCCGAATAAAAGGATAAAATATTTAAATAGATTTAAAAAATATTTAAAAACTATTGGATCGGTCCAAGACTCAAAAAAATCGGTAGAAGTTGACTGGCGATGGCACCACTCTATTAAAAACACATTTATTTATAGAGAGAGAAAGTCGTACGAATTTCAAGTTATTTGACGTCTGCTGAAATTACTGGTTTTTCAGAGAAGAATCGTGCTATGGAGGTTGAGAATGACAAGGAACGTAAACCGACTCTCATGGCTGCTGTTACTACCCAATCATTCACCAATAACTCTAGAGAGCAACCCCAAATAGCCCTCGACTGTAATGCACCAGAGAGCAACGACAGTTCATTAATCACAACGAATAATATTGGAGCTGCTCATGATCAAGGGTTTCCAGCAGATCTCGGTGATGAGTCTAACAATTTCAACAGCAACAGCAAGATTAAAGAACAAGAATTTTTTTCCAAACCTCCCGGGTACAGATTCCTCCCAACAGACGAAGAGCTCATCATCTTTTACTTGAATAAGAAAGTAAGGAACCAGCCCCTGCCAATTAATAAGATCGTGGAGGTTAACCTATATGCATATAACCCAGATTTTCTTGCAGGTAGGTAGTACTGAATCACTGATCTTGTTCAAAATCCTGTTTCTTTCTTGGTATTCTTTCATGGTTTGAGCTGTTTGGAACTTGATCTTTTTCAATGACATTCGTTTGAACATAACTTTGCATGATATAAAGATTCTTTTTTGCTAATTATTTATAATCTGAATGTGAGAATCATGGTAGATATTTTGCAGATACCTTTTCTTGATGTGCTTGTTTTTCTTGGAACTAATATTCCTCATTATGTCAACCATCTTCTTCTTTCCATGTCGAATGCACTTAGCAAAACTAGAAGGGAATAAATATATGACATTAAACAAATATTCAGGTTCAGCTTCAATTTTAATTGTTTAAATCATCGCGTTGGATAGTGCTTAATTTCGTTTGACTGAGTCATGTGCAATTAATCAAGTAGAACTAATTATCTTGCTTGTGAGTGCATATTGCATGTGGTGCATACAGGTATGATCACATTCGATACTTTGAGCTTAAATTAAGACTATTTCATA
Organism: Pterocarya stenoptera; assembly: GCA_003123785.1. Taxonomy (NCBI): domain Eukaryota; kingdom Viridiplantae; phylum Streptophyta; class Magnoliopsida; order Fagales; family Juglandaceae; genus Pterocarya; species Pterocarya stenoptera. Next base: position 444,594 of record QEOT01000317.1, read on the forward strand.
TTAAAGATCAGAAGTTGAACTATGAAAGTAACACTTAAATTTCTTCCATTAAAAGCAAAATACAAGGATTATCAAGACGATCAATTGTACATTTTCACCCCAAGAGATCGAAAGTATCGAAATGGAAGACGGCCAAATCGAGCTGCTGGTGATGGATATTGGAAAGCCACCGGAGCTGACAGAAAAATCAAATCCAATGGAACCTTAGTTGGGTATAGGAAGGCATTGGTTTTTTATATAGGAAAGGCTCCAAAGGGTAACAAGACCGACTGGATTATGCACGAATTTAGAGTCGAGGATTCACCCTGTACCGAAAGAGGCTCAAATGGCATGAGGGTATGTTGTTTTTCATCCTTTCACTAATTAATATATATGTTCGTTTTAGGACTCTTAATTGTATTCTCAAAAACTGACCATGATCAACACTAAATCTTGTACTATGCAGTTGGATGACTGGGTCTTATGCAGGATTTATAAAAAACCTGTTAAATCAACTAAAAATCAAATTGAAGATAACGTTCCTGCGATGGTTGGTTCAACTTCTCTGCAAGATGATTATGATGGGGGGGATGATGAGCATATAGATAAGATTAATTGTGGAAATCTCGAAGCTGCCGCCATTGCTGATGTTGGAGTACCAATAATAGGTGCCTCGGATAATATGCGGATCACCAGTACGGCCAGTACCTTCCAAAATGGGTTCCAGCAGCCAGAATCTGCTGCCCCATGCAGTAACGCTCATATTGCTCTCGATACTGGGTCTACTTTCAATGGCTACTTCAATTATGCAAGTCTTCCTGATCTTCCTGCCACGATAGTTCCACCAATTGGGTGGTCCAACTGGGTGTATAATTCCACAGATCAGACAGTCTTTGGGTCTAACTATCTAAATGAACCGAGGGAATTCCAAGAGGATCTGTGGATGAGTACTTTGCCATCTCAATTGGATCCTAGCAGTTATAGCTTTTACCAAGAGCCGTATGTGCATCTTCCCGGTAGTGTCCCAAATAATAATCCTGATGATGATGGTGATGGCAGTGAAGAGTCCGACGACTGATCTAGCTAGTTTTGGCAGCTTAATTTATGTATTTGCTTGACATTATCTAGCTACCGGATTCATGTAGATGGTTTTTATTAATTCCTAATAAATTAAACTTCGATCGATATTGTCAACCCTATGTGGGAGAGATGAATGATCTTCAATATCGATCCAAGTATATAGAGCTTTTAGGGTTGACAATAATGATATATATGTTAATTTTAAGTGATTTTGTTATCTTCATGTTTCATCAATATTCATATGTATGCGTTGACAATTTCTATTCTAAAACCGGTGTATAGGTCAGCACACTTAGTACTAAAGTGCCATAATTTAATTTAAAATTTTAAAATTTGAATCTTATAAATCAAATTTTACTATTTAAATAAAACCTACAATCCTTGAGTTTGATCATAATTTATAAGATTCAGATTTTTAAAATTTCAACTGCAAATTAAAATATTGTTGATAAAATATATAGAGTTTTTCTTTATATATCGTAACCAAAAGATTATTCGCAACCAAAATATATATATATACATATATATTAACCTTTAAGTTCCCCATATTTATTTGTTGATAATATATAGCAGCTCGTAATTATTGCAAGCTTGTTTCATTTATATAATGTTTATATAATTTGAATGTTAAGAAATGAATGAATTAAACTATTTTGAAGTTTATACAAAACTTAGAATATAAAAAATTATTTAAAAAATATATATATATATAAAATTATATATTTCACATACTGTATATATAATATATAAATGGTAAAATATTAGCCTAATATTAGTCTATTCTACAAAAGTTCAGTAAACAAAAATCTTTAAATGAGATTATTTCTAAAATACGATTGGAGTCATATTAATTACTTGCAAGTTGGTGTGCAAATTTCAAAATACATCATCTACATTATTGAGATGGGATCATGATTTAATTTGCAAGAGTTAAATAAACAATTTTTTTTTTTATTACAAACAAAACCATAAATCGGGTTTTGAATTCGTTGTACTTGTGATCCTATTAATGAACCATGTTAGACAGATAAGCCAACATTCAAACTCCTCAGAAGATCACTCACTGCAAGTTCAGGATTAATCTCATACACCAGCAGCAGCCCAAAGTTTATCTGATATAACAACCGCATCTTCTATCCCTCCTGATTATAAGGAACCATAACAGTATTGTAATCTTATCTCGTTCAATGTAAATCTATTTAAATAGAACAATGCACAGACGGCTGAAGTTTGAAGTCAGCCTATTCATATATAAGGAACCATATTTATTTGTTGATAATAGCAGCTCGTAATTGCAAGCTTGTTCCAATTAGCCCTCGACATGAGTACTACACCAGAAAGCAACGATGGTTCATTGACAATGAATAATATTGCAGCTACAACAGATAAAGGGTTTTCTGCAGATATCGATGATGAGCCGAACAATTTCAACAGCAACAGCAAGATTCAAGATGTGTTTGGGTTCCCTCCCGGGTACAGATTCTCCCCAACAGACGAAGAGCTCATCGTTTTTTACCTGAGGAAGAAAATACGTAACCAGCCCCTGCCAATGAACAAGATCGTGGAGGTTAACCTATATGCATATGACCCAGATTTTCTTGCAGGTAGTACTGATCTTGTTCAAACATCCTGTTTCTTTCTTGGTATTCTTCCATGGTTTGAGCTGTTAACTGGATCTTTTTAACATAACGTCACATGATATAAAGTTTCTTTCTTGCTAATAATTTTTAATCTGAACGAGAGAATCATGGCATATCAGATATTGTGCAGATACCTTTTCTTGATGTGCTGTTTTTCTTTTTCCTTGCATTGGTATAATTAGGAGTAAATGCGATTAAAGAAAATAGGCCGGTGAAGTTGCTGAATATGTCCTTTGATTCATAGTGTTGGATAGTGCTTCATTTCGTTTGACTGAAAGTGTAATTCTGCAATATTCAAAGTTTTATAATGAAATCCATGATATTAAGTACATGCATTTAGAAACAAGATCATTGAGATTTTGATTCAATAATCATCCACATCGATGTTACAGTGTTTGTATGAAAATCAATGTATCTATACGATATGCATGCAGTCATCAGTGTCTGTGTCCCGTTGAAACATTCAAAAGCAGAGGATCAAAGCAATAAACATAAGAAGAATTAGGGTAGCTAGCTCTTCCTTTTTTCAGGTTTATTATTATTCTGTTTTTTTTATAACCTTAGTATCAAATTAACATTTTCCTTCCATTAAAAGAACACTACACGGGATATGGAGGAGCAGATTCAACAGAACTGTACATTTTAACCCCAAGAGAACGAAAGTATCCAAATGGATGCCGGCCAAATCGGGCTGCTCATAATGGATATTGGAAGGCCACCGGAGCTGAGAGGGAAATCAAATCCAATGGAACCGTAGTTGGGTATAAGAAGGCATTGGTTTTTTATAGGGGAAGACCTCCAAAGGGTAACAAGACTAACTGGATTATGCATGAATATACAGTCAAGGATAGCAAAAGGGGCTCAAAAGGCATGAGTGTACGTATGATCTGTTTTTCATCCTTTCATTTTATCACTAAACCATTAATATGATCGAAAAACTATGATCTTAAGCAGTTTTGTGATCCTTTTTCCAACCCCATTGTACTGTAAGATTCTTCTATTATTCTTCAACTGACCCTCAGCACTAAATCTTGTATTAATTATGCAGTTGGATGATTGGGTTCTTTGTAGGATTCACAAGAAACAGCCTATTAAATTCTCCCTTACCAAACTAGTAAATCATGATGAGGGGGATGAGCATATAGATCAGATGAATTTTTCAGGTTTTGAAGGTGCCGCCATTGCTGAGGTTGAAGTACAGCAAGTTATGGGTGCCTGGAATAATTTTCAGATGCCAACCTTCCAAAATGGGTTCCAGCCAGAATCTGCTTGTCATCAATACAATAATAATGCTGCTCCGAGTACAGCTATTTTCCATGACAATCTCCAGTCCAACTATGAATCACTTCGGCCTCCTGTTCAGGTGGTTCAACCAACTGGCAGTTGGATGTATAATAATTCCAGAGATCAGAATGCCTATATGTCTGGTAATCAGTATGTTCCAAATGACGAATCGAATGGATACCTAGAGGATATTTTGAAAGCTGCTAGAAATCGATCCAAATCCGTCGGTGAATCTTCCCGTTGATCCTCATGCTAGGACGCCGTACTGAGTAATTAATTATCTTTTGTTGAGGATCCAGTTAGCTAGCTAGGAACTTAATTACTGGATGTTTAGGTTGATCTAGCTAGCTAGTTTTGGCCCTTTTTGTAAGGTTTGGTCATTATTGAACATGTTTAATAATATGTTTGGATTTTGAAGATTCATCTAATTGCTTCCATGCACATAGAATTCGTGCATGAATTAATTACGCCCAGTATTTTGTATTTGTTACAGTAAAATTTTGTGTAATATTATATATAATCTTGACTTGTATCCGTACATCCTTAAAAAAAAAAAGTGAGATCCATCATTAAAAAAAATTATTATTTTTTATATAGGTATCATATTTACTTACTTTTAATTTTTAAAATTAAGGAGCGCGCGTGACGTATACTTCATGTATACTATAACTACAAATATTAATTATTTCTCTAAGATTTTTAATAGAGAAAAAATCGAATTTATTTCATTGTCAATAATCTTACGTCAGCCAAAAATACTATATGCACACAAAACTAGAGAAACAGTGTTTGCATGTCCTTTGCATGATGAACATTATGAACTCATATAAATATGAAAAATCTAATTATATCTTGATCATTAAACAGATCTATATATATAGTAGAGGTGTAACCGGTCCGGTCTGGTCCGGCTTTGGATAAAATCAAGAACCGAACCGGTATGTATTGGTTTTGCATTTTTCAAAACTGATTACGCACTGGTTACTCTCATAAACCAGCACTTCCGGTTTCCGGTCCAGTCCGGTCCAGTTTTTTGGTTTTTATAAAATGTAAGTTTGACAATTTGTCGTTAAAAATCTGTTTATACAAAAAAAAAAAACTGATTTAAAAAATTCTGTTTCATTCTTTTACTAAAAAAATCTGCTTTACTAAAGAATCTGTCCTACTAAAAAAATCTACTACAAGCTTATAAATATAACTACTAGAAAAATTGAAAAAAAAAAACTGCAATAAAAGGAAAAATCTGCTATGAGCCTATGGAATAAAATAAATTCAAAAGTCTAATTTAGAAGTCTAAAAGTTTAACAAATTACAAGTCCAAAAGTCTAAATTACAACTTACAACTCCAAAAGTCCAAAAAAGTACAAGTCCAAAACTAAAAGTCTAAATTACAAGTCTAAAAGTCTAACAAATTACAAGTCCAAATTATAAATCCAAATTAGAAGTCCAAATTACAATAACTTAGAACATCCAACAAAGACCTTTACAACTAGAACCAATAGCTATGCACCAAGTCACCAACTCCAATAGTCCATTCAACAAAACTTGCAATTGTATGAAAATAAATCAAACAATTAATTCCAATAAAAAGTTAGTAATTACATTAAATAGAAAAAAAGACTTAAGGAAATATGTTATACAAGTTGACCTACCTTAAATTTAANAAAAAAAAAAAAAAAAAAGCATAATAATTAAAAAAAATTACTAATATAATTTACACTTTAGAGATAGTTAAAGAAAATGTGAATGATGCTATATACCTCTATCAAATTTCTTAAACTCCTCAACATCATCTAATAAAGGGAGAATGTTAATTGAGGTAGAAGAACAGAACCAATTTTGCATACAAATAAGGGCTTCTACCATAAGTGGAGATAGGCTACTATGGAAAGGATCAAGTACTCGACCTGCTGTGTTAAAAGCTGACTAAGATGCCATTGTAGATATCAGAATTGCAAGAACATCCTGTGTAACTCTTGAAAGCACGCGATATCTAATGAAGTTAACCTTCCACTAAGTCAACAAGTCGAATTTCGCATCATCTTCTTCACATTTTTCAGATAATTATCTCTTCAGTTCAGATTTACTCTCCAAAGAGTTCTCCGACTCCAAACGCTTCTTGATTTTTGCACGGATAAATAATCTGAAATCACCTTGACCTACCCCAGCAGTTGAACTTCTATTACTAGCCCCTCCCTCACTTGATTGGCTCATAGTGTGATCTTGTGTCCTAACATTACTTCTGTCATTTTCACAATAACTATCGTATAAACGAGTCAAGGCATCTTTAATCCGATCTACCAACATAAAATTTTTTGAACTACTATCCTCATATATTCATTCAAAAATATAAGCTAGACAACGCATTTTATATCGAGGATCAATAGCCAACCCAACATATAACAAAAGATTCATTTTTTCAAAATTCTCTCAATACTTCTCACATTTAGATTTCATACTAAATGTCATCGTCCTCAAATTATGAGGACCTTCCACACACTCTAAATTAATTGCAGTTAGAATTGTCATTAGCTCAAATACAAAATTGTTGCAAGTGACATAATTGGTCCCTGAGAAACACAACGTTGAATCG